>OMPJ01017239.1:11871-30115 GCA_900312935.1 Carapus acus
ACCCCCAATCCACACACACACACACACACTTGTGCAAATACCTGACCAATCAAACCCGCCGCTCTCCATTTTTTACCACCTTACCCCAGACTCGCACACACACAAACACACACACACACACACTTGAGCAATCACGCACGCACGCACACACACACACACACACAAGCACTCACACAGACACAATCCAGGGCAGCGATTTAAACGGACAGACACAGACAGCGGGTGGAGGTGTCACACACACCAACGTGCTCCCTCTCCCTCTCACATTCTAATACACACGGGGAACAGATCAACCCCGAGCAATATCTTTTTTTTGTGTGTGTGTGTGTGTGGGTGGGTGTGTGTGTTGTGTTTTCTGTCTGTGTGTGGGGTTGGGGGTAATGCAGTGTTGTTACCCAGAACACAGCACACACCCAGAGAGACACAATATGCCCATGGCTTGCAGCAGTCAGTTAGTTTTGTGGCCAAATAGGGCATAACTGTACATAACAGTTGAGCAGGCAGCAGGGTTTCTTCCTCGTGGCTTCAAACAGCATTTACTTAAAAGGTCCGCGAAAAGCACACTACGGCGCCCTCAGACTAATTTGATTTTTAAAATTTTACCATTAAATTCACTCTCTCCAGAGAGTTAAGCGAGGAATTGCTGTGTAAAAGGCTGTGGACACAGTGATGCTGCTCTCTCATATCGCATCCACGCCTCCACCCTAGATGCAGTTCTCTGGCAGCCTGTGCTCGCTCGCTGATTGTGTTGACACGGGATTCCACGCTGAAAGACCTGCAGATGCTGTGCGGGTTTGATGTTTCTCCCCAAGATCTACGCTAAATTTTTCGCTCAAACGACCCCTGCGGTTGTAATTGTGTTTTGATGCGCTCAGCCGTCACAACATCTCACGCTGAGCTATCCTGGAACGCCCGACCAGCCCAAGTGTCCTTGACGTGCCCTTCACGTCCTCCACTTTGGAGAGAAATCGGACAATTTGTTAATTTCCCCTCCTCTGGGGGGTTTGACGGAAGGAGGGATGAATTGCTTTGAAGCGAGATTAAAAACGGAAAAGGCGGTCTCACATGTTTAATAGCCTAATGTGCCATGTGACGGGATGCTGGGATGATGGACCAACGTGGCTGCAATATTGAGGAGACCTTCATTACGCCTGGCCAATAGGTGCCTGGAGGGGGCTGGGAATGTGTGTGTTTGTGTGTGTGTGTGTGTGTGTCGGTGTGTGTGTGTCCATGTGTAGGCAGTGGGGGGTGTCAGAAAATTTAACACATCATTTTCAAGGTCCTGTGGATAATGCACGCGACCCCCCTCCTCACACATCACACACACACACACACACACACACACACACACACACACACACACACACACACATCCTGCTTTAAAACAAGTTCAAACACGTCACAAGGGATTGAGAAGGCTCCATGTGTGAAAAGCATTAACGATTCGTTTATCACCAATGGGAAAAATGAATAAGTCGAATCGGAGAATAAGACGCAGAGGAGCCTGCGGGGATAATCCGTTTATCTGCCGCATGTAACCTGCCAATGTGGACTCTTCCTCAGAGACAGAGATGAACTGAACATGAACTAAGGCTGCAGATACACACACACACACACACACACGCGGGCATAAACACGCACGCACACACACGCACAAACACACAGAGGCATGCACGCACGCACGCTCGGAAAAAGGGAGTGGGGGGAGGGAATATTGGACTCTCCAAACAAAACGGCGCTTGTTCTTGACCCCCGTGCCGTTTACCGCAATGTCAGCGGCGATCCGCGCAGCCCGGCCGGCCGCACACGCACCTCCGCGCCGCTGCGCTGCGCGATGACATTGTTTCACCTTTGGGCGGTGGGGGGGGGGTCGATCGTTGGGTCCGTGCGCCCCTCGAACCAGCAACCGCCCCTGGGTGTTCCCCAAGGGGGCGTTAGGGTTAGAGGCGCCCGGTCCGGGTAGCGGGGGACCCGTGCGGAGACGCATGCCGCACATCCCCGTCCGAGCGGGGCGCATTTGACGTTACGCACGACGGGAACGCGCCGTGCGTACACACGCACGCACACACACACACACACAACGAGCCCACGCCGGGCTTAACGGGGGAGGGGGGAAGGACGGAGACACGGGGGGACGGGGGACGTGTCAGACTTACGGGGTGACCCCGGGCTCCTCCGTGCGCTCCTCCATCGTCGTTTTTCCCGGTATTCCCGGCGGAATCCTCAGATGCCGTGGTCGCAGTCAACGTCTCGGCAGATGTACCAAAGAATCACGTAGAGGATGAGGAGGATGGCGAAGATGAAGAGGGCTACTAGGATGGCCTTGGTCACAGGAGAGATGAACGACTGCATGACAGGGGCATAAGCCGGGCAGAGCGGCGTGGGGCTCCGCGTCCGTCCGACCGTCCGACCGTCCGTCCGTCCGTCTTCAGCCCGCTGTCTCCGGCGCTCTCCTCCGCTCCGCTCCGCTCCGCTCCGGTGGCAACTGTTGAGGATGGAGCCCGCGGCTATGTCGTGCGTCAACTCACACGTTGAGAGCCCGACGCGCATACACACACACGCATACACTCATACACACACACACACACGCATGCACTCACACACACGCAGCCCGCCCCCCGCGACGCGCACGTGTGCGGTTGATTCCGACGCGCTACAGGAGCGTTGGGGGCTTCCCTCTCTGGGCTGGTCTGTCCCAAGATCCACTCTGTCCGACAGCCTGTGGCTCCGTCGGAGGGGAGGATGGAGAGATGGGGAGATGGGCAGATGCGGATCGGAGCTGGGGGACAGACAGATGTCTGTGGTACTACAAAACGTGGAAACGCAACTGGAGTGCGGCTGGCGAATATGAGGACTGCAGAAGTCCAACAGACTGCAGAAGTCCTCAAGTTGCTGCACTTTGGGCAGCAAACAGGTTGATTAATATTCCCCGCGATGGAGAGAAGGGAGGGTGGGGGGAGATTGAGAAAAGGGGGGAAGGATGGGAGCTAGAGGGAGAGAATCGTTCTGCATTTTCTTCGAATTTCTTTTCAAACCCACCCGAGGCTCGAAAAAACACCTGCAATTGTTGTAGCACTTGATATTTACCCCGGTGCCGCCCCTCTTCCTTTTTTTTGTTCTAATCGTGTTGGATTTGATTATGAATAGCTGCTTTAGCACACCCTTTCAAATACAACTAATCCCTTAAAACCCCACAACAAAAGACAGACGGTCTAAATATCAGGGGATTCCGCTAAATCCCCGCAGCAATATAGAAATGGAGTAAGATCTCCTCCGTTCTGGTCAGATAACATCATATGTGGCCGTCACACGCTGCTCGTTACCGTGTGGAAAGTGGTGTGATTAATCTAGTGTAAAACACACCGCGCACACACACATCTAATCATAAAGCTAAGAATTAAAAGTTGCTCTTTTTCAGACCAGCAAAAATGAAATCCTCCTTCACCCTTTATTTCGGTGGGCACTAAGGAAAAAGACATTGGCCAACTTTGTCATCACTTGTTTTTCCTCTACACCGAAAAAGCGGATACACATGTTGATAGGAGTATAAAAACGGAACCTGCTTATGTAACAGTCCAACTAGTCTCCTCAAATATTAACTCCTCATCGTCCTTTTTTGCAGATGTGGTGCTTATAGGTCAAATGGAACCGTGACATTAATGTGACAGTATATTCTTAGGTGGGCATCAACGTCTTTATTTGCCGTGCGTGAAATATTCCATGTGGTTGTAACAGGTGTCAGAGGCCGTTGGTCTCACCTCATCTTGTGCGCACCTTCGCCACTAGAGGGAGACAAAGAGGCGCGTTCCTGTCCTCACGATGCGATGCTGTATTTGACTATTCGGTACATCATCATTTCACTGTAGTCTTGCATAACAATCATGACAGTAAAACGGATTTGACCACCTAGGCGCACAGCAGGTAAGCAGAAATAGTTGTGATTGTTGTCGATTCGCAAGCGAGAAACGGACACCCAGGCAATTATTTGTCACGTTAGCGAGTAAGCTAGTTAGCGCTGGCTAGCTAAGAAGCAGTGTGGCCTATAGATTTGAGCGCAACGCTAGTTAGTTCCTCTGACAAGTTTGGCGAAATTGGCGAAGTTAAGTTGTGTGTTTTGCTGTTTGTGCAATTTGACCTCAGGTGCCGTGTGGATGAGATTCATTCATGTCACGAAGCATTGGGTCATCGACGCGCAGTGGCGTTTAAGAGAATACAAAAGTAGACACTAGCCCATGTTTGCACCGATTTGCTAGTTCTTAGCTAATAACTTAGCATTAAGGAGGCCAGAAACCGCCAATGTCAGTCACATTCAATGACAACGCTACATCCGGAAAGACCTTTCAAAGTAGTATTTTGAGCTGTCAGTGCAAACGAAATATTTCTACACTGAGCCGTTAAACTAGATGGCGTCCTGGCGTTACTTCTGATATATGATGAATGTACTCTAAACTGCAACGTTGTCTTCTTTGTAAGAGTATTTGTTTATCAGGTACACGAGGACATTTGTGTCACCGATGCTAAGAAAGTGTCACCTCTTACACTTACAGGATGTGTTCCCCTATTTAAAACAACAATATGTGGAATTATTTGAAGTCGTGCAGAATTTATAATTTTATTCTTTTTTTTCAATTGTAGTGCTCGTAAACCATATAATGGCAATACTCTCAGTTCCCAGCATTACAGTAATTTTATATTGAAATTCATTTCCGGCGTTGAAATGGTAATAATTGAGGTGTATGTGAGGACGCTAGGCTACCCAGCTAGGTAGCCAGAGATGTAAATCAAGTCGGTGACGGCGGTAAGTGTCCACCGCGGAGCAACAATGACAGGCCGCCGCCGTGTGTTGTCTAATGCGGCAGGAATCCCCCAGACACCCGCGGAGTGCGCTCCGCTCCCCGGCTAACGTGCGGTGATCTACAAGTGTTGCGTTAGCCTTTGGATCACCGAATGCTTCATGGCCTCGAATATAAACGCTATCTAATTGGCTTACTCATCGAGCATAATCACAAATAGAATGTTACTGTCTACAATGTACGTTTAAGGTCGAGCTTTTGGAGAAGCTGAAATTAGCAACAAAGAGCAATCAGCGTTAAGTAGTGTTTTTGTCGGTGAGGGCTGTGGAAGGGGGTTTTGACCCAGTTCGTGAAGTTGACATTGTGTTGACAAAAAGATTTGTGAGAGTTGCAGTGAAATCGTGCAGACGTGCAGTCGTGGCCTTATGCTCACGTTTTGACATACTGAAGATAAGCATATAATCATTGCTATTTTTTCCTGCATATGTCACAAAAAGCCTCATATAATTTTCTGAAGACAGCAGCTCTCTCCCTAATTACACCCTCTGGGTGTTGAGAGTCAAATTGCCACATTAAAGTATGGTTTGCATGCAAATGCTGGCACGTTAAATGACTCAACTTTTCTCTGTCTTTCAAAACAGTCTCTTCAAGTAGTCCAAGTAAGATGAACACTGATGACAAGCTGGAGGGCATGCTACTGAAATGCGACTGCACAGGGATAGATGGAGGAGAGAGAGTTGGCCTGGCCAGTGGAGGCGGCTTGGTGATGACTATTGGGGAGCGATCGCTGGCAAACCAGCCCCTCTTGGCTGAGGAGGACGACGATGCCGAGGAGGAGGATGAAGCTGAAGTTTTGACTGGGAGCTCCTTGGTTACGCATGACCTGGTCCTACCAGAGCAGCTGATGATGCAGGAGGAGACTAAATGCAATGCTCCAGGGAGGGCGGATGGCGAGGTGGGAGTGCATTTCCCTCTAAAACTCACCAATAAGATGACGAGCTCTCTCCATACGCCAGTGAGTTCACATTTATACGATGGCAGCTTGTGTTTTGATCAGATGATGTTGTCTAAGATAACACAAAGGTTGCAGTGAATTATTGTTTTCATCGAATACAGCACATTGCAAAATTGTAAATCACTCACAGTGATGAAGATGTACGTGCCTGTATTAACAATTTGAATCACAGCTCGCGCTTCTCGTCCGACTCAAAATCTTGAATAAGCAGTTAGTGAAGACTAATATTGCAGCAGAAGTGCAAATCAGAGGTCTTTACGTTATGGTCAAAACATGATCTTTGTGTCATTGTAGTTCATGATCACACAGATTCAGTACGTGTGACAAAACACCTGCTAAGGCAGCGAATGGTCTCTTGCTGTCATTGAATACGGCCAAGATTAGAAGCTGTGAGGTCCTCGCAATTACTGGAGAAGACCTCACCACTGACCTTGCGCTCCACAGAGTTCTAGATGTGATTGATGTGGCTCAGACATCTTTCTGGCCTCACCGTCTCTGCTGGAGGTTACTTGGGGTCAAGCACTCTGACTGAATAGACATCACAGGGCAGACAAGGCATGATGACTGCATCTGCCAGCTGGCCACTGAATACTTTAATCAAAGTGGTCTTGAGATAATCATTGCAACTGACAATAAAGTGGTAGATATGCTATAATGTACATAAGGCAAGTGTTGTGATAATCACATTGTGATCTATCTGTATGTTTTGCCCCTGTAGTTGATCATCAAGCAAGAACTGAAGCTTTCTGAGTCCCCGCTTCAGATTAAGAAGGACAAGAAACCAGTGAAAGACCCGACATGTCTCAAAAAGAAGAAAAGGAAGCAGCGTTCACCAGCAAAGGTGCAAGTCACACAAGTTGTCGATCGATTCTCTGTGCAAGCTACCTATTTGTTGTTTGGCTATATCCTCACATGTTCATACCACATTAAGGGTTTTTGAAGAAGGAGCTTAGATAACACGTAATTCACCTTACTGCTGCAGATTCTCAACATCAGTGAAAATGGATCAGCGGGCCTACAAAACCCAAAATGTCACATTTGTGGCCACTGTAATGCTGCATTCCGAACAAACTACCACCTACAAAGACACGTCTTCATTCACACTGGTATGAAATGCTCCATTTTATTTCTAAAATGGCCGGTTGTCATGTCACGTGTCATTAATTTGATGGTTAGCGTTGCATTTTGTCAGTATTTTAGGATTTTTCCTGTAAGATTCAGCTCTGTGCATCGTCAAATTTAATCTTCATGTTATTAATTATGCTTAATTTAGTCTATTCTATCTGCAGGGGAGAAGCCCTTTCAATGCAGCCAATGTGACATGCGCTTCATTCAGAAATATCTCCTCCAGAGGCATGAAAAGATCCACACTGGTGAGCCAATGTTGAGTACAATAAACAGCCTCAGTGTATTTCTTTTTATCCCTTAGCACCTTGTGAATTCCTAACTATTCTGCGCTCAGGTGAGAAACCCTTCCGTTGCGATGAGTGTGGGATGAGGTTCATCCAAAAGTACCACATGGAGAGACACAAGAGGACCCACAGTGGGGAGAAGCCCTACCAGTGTGACTACTGCCACCAAGTACGCTCTGATACTGTTGTCAGAATGTGATGATTATTTGGCATATTTAGCATCGGGTTGTTGAGAAAAAAGTAGTTAGCCTGTAGTAATAGTTACTCTGCACGTGTTAATGTTCCTCAAATGTTATTATAGTGGTAATGAATTACGTGGCGTTGAAAGCTAAGCAGCTTTGGACTGTTGTGACAAGTGAATTTGTTAAATTGATGTGATATTTGCTTAATGTGAGACGGTGTCTGTTTGCTGCCACGGTAGAAAAGCAATTTGTCCTGTATCTACAGTACTTCTCCAGGACAGACCGGGTTTTGAAGCACAGACGGATGTGTCACGAGAACAGGGAGAGAAAGGCCAACAAAGCAGCAGCTAAAGGTGGAGCTCTGCGTGAGACGGATCCTCTCGGCCTGCCCTTTCCAGCCAAAGAGTGTTCCCTGCCCAAGAAGAAGCGGCAGAAGGCTTCAGAGAAGTTGCAGTCGTCAACAGCGTCCAGCGCTGCCCAAACTGAAGTTCTCGTCGTAGCTGTTGGTAGAGAGGGCAAAGAAGAGCAGAGACCGGGCAAAATTGAAAGTCTACCTCTCTATGCTATGTCCTCCAAAGTCAAACACGAGTATGTGATCGCCGATTACTCTGTGGAACTTCATGAAGAAACAGCTGGCCATCACCAAGAGGGCGAGGTGTCGTCCGAGGAGGCTCCTCCTCCCAAACTCGTCCTGAAGAAGATCCCCAAAAGGAGTCTGAAGCAGTCGAGTGACCAACCCCCTCCCTGTCTGTCGCCTTTGTCTTCCTTTGAGGAAAACGGGAAGGTCACGAGGTACGCCTTTGAAATCGTGGACAAGCAAGGACTCCTAGAGGTGGAGAGCAACGCTGGACTGGAGCCGGTAGAGACGCTTCAAGCAGGACCAACCAAGCCAGCAACGAGCAGCACAAACTATGACGATGCCATGCAGTTCCTGAAGAAGAAGCGTTACCTGCAGGCCACCATGGCCACCAACAACAATCGCGACTATGCTCTCACCACCAGCAGCATCTCCTCCCAGCAATCCGTAACACAAACTGTGGTGTCGGCCGTCATCGACGAGACCGTCCCCGCCACCATCCTGGAGCCCCAGCCCATCCACGCCGAGATCAAGACCACCCACGACAAGAACGTGCTCCCCGACGAGGTTCTCCAGACTCTGCTGGACCACTACTCCAGCAAAGCCAACGGCCAGTCCGACATCTCCTTCAGCGTGGCCGACACAGAGGTGACCTCGAGTATCTCCATCAATTCCTCGGACGTCTCGGAAAGCAGTCCCGGCGAGAGCCTCGGAGCCTCCAGCGCTCACTCTCAGCCACCGACGGAGAAGGTGGGGCTTCTGCAAGAATACTCCAAGTTTCTCCAGCAAGCCCTGGACAGAACCAGTCAGAATGACAGTTACCTGACGAGCCAGAGCCTCAGCTTGGTGTCTGAAAGCCCCACCTTGGCCGGACAGCCTCTGTTCTCCACAGAGAAACAGTTCCCTTCCCCCAGCAGATTCAAATCAGGGATGAGCTCTCCGCTGAGATCCACTTTAGAGAAGCCCCACTTCGGATTACTGGTGGGGGACTCCCAGCACTCGTTCTCCTTTTCAGGCGATGAAACCACCCCTCCGTCGGCCGTGTCCCCAGCTGAGGACGACTACCTGGACCAGGTTTCTCCATCTAAAAAGACCGACTCTTCACAGGGGATTCTGCAGACGTTTCAGATAAGCACCTTTGATCAGAACTTCAAGTCACATTTCCAGACATCCAGAGCAGGATCTTCCTCGCAATTTCCCATCGCCAATGGACAAGTCAGTCTCCAGGGACACGGCACGGACTTCTCAGAGTTCCCCTTAGTGACAGTCACAGAGACCAGGTCTCAACTAAACTCTTCTCCTGATGTCTCATCCAGCGAAGCCTTCGGCTGACGGTGGGGGGGGTCGGGCCTCACACGTGGTAATAATTCCAGTGGCACTTTATACATTTCTTCTCCTGTTGCCAACAGGACCCATTGCAATTGTGTTCTCTTTGCTTAAAGCATTTTGAATAAATGAAGTCTCACAGAGTGGGACTAATTAGCATCTCTCCTTTAAAGCAGATTGTAAGTTAGCACTGCTCTATCTCTTGCTTCAGGCCCTGCGTGATGAAAATGACCAAAGTGAAATGCAAGGGAAAGGTCTTAAAATGTAGGAAAACATTGTATATTGTCAATCATTTCGCCCGACCCTTTGTTGCACAAAATTCAAAGCAGACACTCTTTGCTGCCTAATGCATTATTTTCAACCCGTGTCATGTCTGCCTTGGTATAGTGTTCTGCCCCCTCTGACCCGTGTCACACATGTTTTTAAATTGACACAATAATGGAAATGCCAACAATTCTTCTCCCCTAACATCCAAGGCATTGCCCCCTCTCCCGAATTATGCACTAGATATGCTAATGTGGATCAGAATCTACCAATTCTAGCACCAGACACCCAAACCTCTCAAACCAGAGCAAGTGGTTGATAATTCTAATGCCGGATTGTTTTTAATCTCGTCGCGTGTTGCATGGTACCTGATTTCCTTCTTTTCTTTGTGGCTCGATTCATTTTACGTCACTTTTCTGTGCTGGAATGAAAGAAACTTCTCTAGTGAAATGTTTTGGTTGTTTAATGGAATTAACATTTAACTCAACATGTAACTGTAGTAGCCATGTATTTCTTATCTCCTTGTTTAGTGAAGACAATTCAGTCAGATAAGTGGACATGCTTAAGAAGGTTGTGCTTAACTTGGGTACACAATTTGCACATTTGTTACAGCAGTGTACAGCATATTCAATGGAGGAACTGTCAATACATCTGAATAACTGGGCGATTTAAGATGGAAAGGTTGGTCACGTCATCTGTAGGATTCAGCTTCTGTGACTTAATCATGCTCCTTTCCACAGGCATCTCTGTTTTGGACGAAATTTATCATCTGGAACTCGTCGTCTGATGGGAAAGTCGAAGTTAACAATAAGCTGTGCTTCTAAGAGTTTTTGCATGTGCCTTTTTTTTCCTCATTCCCATCTCTCCTTTACCCATTCCGGTCTATGTATTTCACTTTACTTTGTCGTTCTGTGGTTCCACATGTCTCTTGCACAATATTAACAAAACGCATAAGCTATAAAGTTATTAATTACGGTATCTTTAATCCGCATGTAATCTGTATATGAGGGGCAACTCCAAAAAGAATTATCAGCCAAATGGTTGCGTTTGGAAACATTTCGCAAAAATCGATTAAAATAATCAAGTTGGACTTTTTTCTTAGGTAGATCTGAGAGATCATAGGTCCACAGCGGACACAAGTGTAATGTTGCTAATGTTGCTAAGGTGCTATTGCTTCAAATAATTCAGATTTTGGTTCTCTATGCCATCAGAATACATTCGGATGTGAAACTCCCTCTTGTTACTAATATTCTGACAATCAGGGACGAACGGCACCATCCTTTATATCTCAACAGTTTTGGCATTTTGAACATTCCCTCTAGAATGTATAGAAAACACCCTGCTGTAAATACGTTGTATATTTTCACATTGTACATTTTTATCCTCCGCGTAGTTGCAGGTCTTGCAGTCTAAGGAATGAAGCATCTTGTAAGTGGAAGGCACATTAAATCATTTTCTTATCTGGCATTTCCACCTCCAATCATGAATGCACTTGCAGTTTATATTTGGCTTTTTAAATTTGTAAAAATGTTTGCAGTTTTATCGATGGTTAGTGAAACTAATGAGAAAAATCGCAAACCAATGCACAACTGATGGTTCAGCTGCCTCTGACTAAAAAGCCTCTCGTAAAACTAAATGTTCATTTCTCCATCATGCTTGTATGGTCGCCACCTTTTCCATTGTAAGCACTTTTTAAAAAAAGCACAGTGCAGATTAATAATTTGTCTTTGAATTGGCAATGTAAAATGTACGTATCATGTAAAACATCATACCATGGTATTTTCTCTCTCCTGTTAAATAACTATTAACAGTAACCTGGCCATAAGTGTCCTTGTTTCAACTAGATATAAGATGTTTTGTGTAAAAAGCTATGGAGTTTTTGATGATAAAAACTATTTTTGAGACATAAGGCACTGATATGTACAATATTATGCAGTCACCTTGTTAGCGTTTATCTCTGTACAAGTTGTTTATGTGGTCTACATGGATGGAATCTGATGTTTGACTGAAATTTTTTTTATTTTTAACAGAAGGGAGGAGGCAACAGTTTTCGTGTTGGATTGCTGTGGAGTTAGGCAGTGGCGGGGTCGTGCATGGTCTCAGACGGGGGTCAGGTCAACTTGTTTTATGAGTATCAATGTTCAGCTTTAATCGTAGCTGATTGATTTCAGTGACGTAGTTTCAGTAGCTTGGTTTCTGATTTGTAAAGTCTGTTGGTTTGATTGTCGTGTGTCACGTTCCTATGAATAAAATGACTCACTGCATTTCACCTGAAGTTCTTTGGGTATGAAAAGAGGTTCACAGTTTTATGATTTCCAGGCTGTTGAGCAAATGAAAGATCCTCAGGTAAGAACTTGAATCACCTCAAATCAGTTCAGTCGTTGAATTTCGCAATGCTGCTATGAGGCAACTGAGCTTCAGTGGACTCACCACTGAACTTCATAGTTTGCAGTGCCTGTAATTGCTTAAGTTTAAAGTCAGCATGAACAAGAGAATTCTGTAGTGAATTATACTGTACCATCAGTGCTGTCTTATCTGTATACAGTATGTAGTATCACAATGGAATGTTATTTATTTATTTATTTATTTATTCATTCATTCATTCATTCATTCATTCATTCATTCATTCATTTATTTAATTATTTATTTAATTATTTAATTCATGAATGTTTTTTACATCCTAATTTAATTCATATTTTCACATTTTATCCTTTAGATTTCCAGTAAGTTGTAGACAATGTTTTGCCGAGGACCTGAGCGAATAGTCTTGATTTAAATCTTTACTTGTTACTGTATAATAATTTCTGAACCTGGTGGTAAGTCACAGCAAGCCTCAGTGCGTCATTTTACCAACAACTGTTTGCCAAAACACACACACACACACACACACACACACACACTCTTGTGTGTGAATTAGAAACACACCTGAAAGGTAACCAGAGGAACACACCTACTGCTGACGTCGGACATTCAGGGAGCGCGGCAGCTCTGTTGCAGTGGGCTTTTCAGAATGGTGCTTTTCTTCACACAGCCGGTGTGTTATGGATTTTAATGAACGGTAAGAACTTTACACACTCAGAAATCATTACACATTTTAAAATCATGGACATGCTTGGGATTGTACTTGTGAGATTGAATGCCCCTTCAGTTATGCATGGATATGAGTTAAAGGTTATCGCAACAGGCCGTGAATACCCACAAGTATCGCAAAATAAACGTGCTAACATGCGGCTAGTTCTTGTCTGGCATGAAACAGGAGAGCAGGGTTTTCTGAATTTGATTGGATGGTTTCTTCAAAGACTTACAAATAACTGATACAAGTTGAAAGTGAATTGAATGTTCTCTTCTGTATCAGTGAATCAGATAAACATTGCACCGGCGCTTCCAAAGGAATTTTCGATTTATTTTTTTATGAAAGGCTGGAAAGTGCTCCCCTATTAAGAGAGCAAATTGACAGAACCAAATGATTTATTGTGTTTGTGCTGGTAATGAGTCAGAGGGCTTACCGGTTGATTACATCCTGTTGTACCCGGCTGTCCTCGGCTGGTCTGTGTTTAATCTAGAGGGGTGAGGTTGGTTTGAGCATACACTCATTACACAGCCTGTACACACGAGGGTAAACATCAGTGCTGCCTTTGAGTGTTCTGAGCGATAAAGGTCTGGCCGAGGGCAAACCCCAGCCACAGATCATTAGAGGCAGCGGGCCTCGTCAATACCGACACCTTCATCTCTTATTTAGCACCTTATCTGACAAATGTGCCGATACAGCCTCGTTTCAAGCTTTCAGGCACAAAATTGGAGCAAACCTGCAATGATGGCGTCAGATCCCAGGTACGATCCCTGTTCAAAAGTGCTGTGGGTGTGTATGTGTGTGTGTATCGGGCATGGCCGAACCCACAGTTGAAATAATGAACTTGAAGGGCAGTGATGACTACTGCACAGATTTGTATGTTGCCTGGTTTTAATGGTACTTTTTATGACTCGCTACGTACACTATGTTTTTGCGTTTTTAATTGGACCTCATAAATTGGTTTTGATTTGTAGGTTGCAATGAATTATCTGTCAATGGGTTGGACGGCGCATGCGTACGATCAATATGGCGGAACAGGCCTGTCGAAGCAAGGGGGCGCTGCTGCTGATCCAAACGCTCACGTCCAGGATCTCTTCCACGAGGATGCAAAGGTAGGACCTTTGAATTACACTGAGGGAGATTAAGCTTGTGACAAAAAGAGAAATTTGGGGTGATTTCTGTGCCATGGTATTACACTCAATTTGATTTGTGCGGAAAGATGGAGGTGGATTGATATAAATTCCATTAAGGTGATTTGTAGTGACCGTTGTTAGCACCTTGTGCGTGATAACTCTTACCACCTCACAATTGATCTTGTTTGAAATTTATCTCTGCCGTCATTACTTTTCTTGGCTCGGACACACTTCTCTGTGAGGTATCTGGTTACACATATTGTCCCACAGAAGGCCGGCTGATGAAAGTCATCATGCAGATCTGTGCCTCATGCCTGCTTTCAGCCATAAAATGAGAATTTGTACCTTCGCACCAGCGCTATATCACTGCTTTGCTCAGATATTGTAGGTCGGCACTGAGTGAAAGGTTCGCCCTGTTTAAACAATACAAGTTTCCTCTTTTCACTCTGTGTAACTACATGTATTTCCTATACATATAAATGTACTCAAGTGCACACCCAAGGACAACATTCGGGGTTGCTCCCAGTATTTGTATTTATTTGGTTTGTTTTTTCTCCCCGATTTATTGTCAGCAGCTTGGAGTGAAGGCCGTCACTCCCAGGGCTTGTTGCCAGAATCTTTTTTTTTTTTTTTTTTTACTAATTTACTGTCTACTTCCTCACAATATTGACCCCTTTACTTACATTTCCAGCTATACAAACAGCCATATCGTCACTGCGCCATCCAGCATGTGTGTATATGTGTGTCTGTGTGTGTGTGAGCAGGGCGTCCAGCAGCCTAGCCAGCCATGGTGGAAGATCAAGCTGTTTGTGTGGGAGCCGGTGCTGTTCGGCACCTGGGACGGAGTTTTCACCACCTGCATGATCAACATCTTTGGTGTGGTGCTGTTCCTGCGCACAGGTTTCATTGTTGTGAGTTTCCCCTGAGGACAGAAAATACAAGCAAAGTTTACACAGATTCTGTTGTATCAATATCTCTTTCCAAAAAACTAACTGGCGTTTTGCACTCTGGCATTTAGGGAAACACCGGTGTGTTACTGGGGTTGTTCCTGGTGTCCATAGTTGTGGTGGTGGCCTTAGTGACGGTGATGTCGGGCATCGGGGTGTGTGAGCATTGTGGCATCGGGAATGGAGGAGTGTATTCTATGATCTCAACCATCCTGGGGGCCAGGATAGGAGGAACGGTGGGCCTCCTGTACGTGTGTGGACAGGTGACTTCATGGACTCATCTTACTTATTCAATGATACCTGGTTAAATTCCTGGTCACATGCTCATTGTTTCCATTTCCTCTTAATCCCCCAACCCCTTCACTCTGAAAGTGTGTGGCCGGAGCCATGTACATCACTGGCTTCTCCGAGTCCGTGGCCGAGGTTCTGGGTCTCCAGACTCAGTGGTTTGTACGTGGCTTGTCGGCAGCGGTGCTCCTTGCCCTGCTTGGGATCAACCTGGCCGGCGTCAAGTGGATCGTGCGACTCCAGCTGCTGCTACTGGGCGTCCTGGCCGTCTCCACACTGGACTTTGTCCTCGGAACCTTCGCCCACCTTGACCCAGGTAAGTCTTGAATCCCGAATGCGAAGATTTAAGCAGTAAAACAGGTGCAAAGTTGTGATGGTGAGCAATGAGTGCTTGAATTACAGCCATTATTCACCCTCTACCTCAAATTTAAGTTTGTTCTGATCGAGGGAAATCCAAAATTGATGCCTACAGATGACCATCTCAATGGGCTCTTGGGAAGTTCGATGGGTTGCATAGCCTTGCTGCTAAAGGACAGAATATTAAGCCAGTAGGTGTCGCTGTTGCACTACACGTATGCTCCTACCAACGCGCCTGGAATCCTGTAGTGTCACCGTGTGAGTGAAGTTCTGTTTATGTTCTGCTTTTTTGAAATGCAGAGGAGAGGCACTGGATTCCTCCGCACTTGCCGCACTCCCTTAGCGACTTCCATTTCACCAGACTGTGTAAACACCTGACACGGTGTGTTTATCCAGACGACAATATTTGTGTTGAGGGAGCGTTGATAGTGTTGTGAGTAGGTGGTATTCTTCTGCCGGTCTTCAGGAAGTCCTTCCCCACGTTTCCTGTTCTCACTGATTATCAACATCCTGTTCAGTGGGAAGGGCGAAGTGTTCCAAAGGCCACGCCAAACTTATTTTGTCGTGCAGATTTCAGGCGTTACACAGCAATTGTACTTCAAACAAAGTGATAGAGGGAAGACGTGCTTTCACAAAAATGAATTTGAACTTCTTTGAACATGGCGACCACACGCCTCTTCCTCCTCCCATTCGCGATGTGTATGACTCCTTCTGGACGGTGGTTATTTTTGGCAGTATGGGCCTCAGAACCGCTCTTGTGCCAGTTTATTGCTGCCCCTCCCAAACGCCACTGTGGCCCTCACAGCTGGTGGAGGCCAATTTGTGCTTCCCGATGATTTACGCGACTATAAGCTAGAGTGGCTGCTCCAGGTTTTTCCAATTAAGAGCCACGGAGAGCGTTGTGGCGACCTCATGGTTTGGCTGCTGCCCAGCAGGTCCGGGAGCGAGCGAGCAAGGCAAGCGGCCCAACTTCACTTTGGCTCGGGCACATCCTGGTTATCTCATGAATAAATAAGATCAGGAATGAAAGTGGAGAAGACGGTTCTATGGTTTTCTCCCCATGCCAATCCTCTCTCATTATTGACTGTTACTTTAGAATAGTTTTCTTACTTAAGTTGAAGTATGTCAGTGATTCCCCCATCTTCAGATTTATCTGTATTTTCCTGTAGTTCCAATCCAAACTCTGACATCTTTATCCAATCAAGCCACTCTTGTTTCGGTGTCTCTTTTCATACTGCACCTACTTGTTCGTTGAGTGAGGAGGCCGCTGCTGTTCGGAGTATTGTTGTTGATGTTGGCCTCCACACAGCCGCGCACTTCTCCCGGCCGACCGCTGATGTTCCAGAGTACTCGGTGGCCAGCGGCCCATTGAAATGTGTTCCAAACTTAAGCCCTGCCAGATGAAATCACAACTCACTGACAGCCACGTGGTAGTTAAGTTTAGCCTTGTAACTCTTTGCGCGATTGTTCTCAAGTGGTCGTGACAGGTTGCTCCTCTACTGCCATGGCAAATGGACTTGAGAGTTTTATGGAGACAAGTGTGAAATTAGAGGCTTTATGGCTACAGAATACTTGTTGTTTACTTGTCTTTTATAGCTGTTTGGCTGTGTGCACCTCTTTGTTTGTGAAGTTGGCCACCTCCAAACTGCGGCTAAAGAAAATGTGACATTTGACCAGCAAGGGAAAAAGATGGAGTAGGATAGATGAGGAAGAAAAATGCACGGATCTGGAGAATGTGTGTGAGTGTGTCGCCCAAATGCAATATTTACAAATTGTCGAGTTCTTTTCATATTGCTTGTCATGTCTATATTGCTGTTCTGGTCTCACAACTGCAGTTAGATTCTAACAAAATTCAACGCTGCAGCACGTTGCGCAACTTTGGCCTTATTTGAACATCCCACTTTTGGAACTCTTCTCTCAATTAAATTGTCATCTTTTCGAGGCCTTTGCTACTGTCTCCTCAACCGCATAACCCTCTGTGGCATAGAAATGAAATGTGACCTCTCGTGCCTCACCCAGTCCATCCAACCGAGAGCACTTCCCCACAGAACAGGAAGCCAGAGTGTGTTCCTTGGGTCTGAACGATTTAGGGTGTTAACCAGACTCACCCACATTTTTGGAAAATGACAAAGAAAAAGGCCGGAACTGAGACAAGAGGCCGCGGCTGCAGTGAGAGCTTCGGAGACGCCACATCATCCCTTCCTGTGGACCCGGCCGCCGTGTGTGTATATACTCTGGTGCTCAGGCATCACGGTGAGACCCGCCCCACCTCCGCGTTCATGCAAACACGGCTACGCGCAGATGTGGGTGCGATTGACTTGGGTCGGACAGCGAGAGGCCGCAGAGTTTAGTGTCACGCACATTCCTCTCCCCAACGCTGGAATGCTGACCTCACTAAAGGGCTCAGTCGCTTGGCAGATACATTCAGTGCACTGACAGGCAGACTGGGGAGTCTCATGCTGTGTTATCTAACCATCGCTCAGGTTCATGGCCGCAAAAAGAGAGGTGCAGGTAGTATCTGCAGAGGAGACGTCTCCCACACTGCATTCTGCAGCCTGCCAGACACACATGTGATACAGAGATAGAAAGGAGAAAAGATGATCAACTATGGATGGAATCAGAAAGGTTTTTTGTTTTGGTTTTTGGGTCACTTAACATTTTAACTATACATTGCTACTGTGTGTGTGTGTGTGTGTGTGTGTGTGTGTGTGTGTGTGTGTCTGTCTGTCTGTCTGTCTGTCTGTCTGTCTGTGTGTCTGTGTGTGTGTG
Organism: Carapus acus; assembly: GCA_900312935.1. NCBI lineage: Eukaryota > Metazoa > Chordata > Actinopteri > Ophidiiformes > Carapidae > Carapus > Carapus acus. The sequence continues at coordinate 30,005 of OMPJ01017239.1, forward strand.
TGTGTGTGTGTGTGTGTGTGTGTGTGTGTGGTGTGTTGTTTAAGTGTGTGTATATATTTATACAGACAGTATGTGTGTGTAAGTGTGTTCATAATTGTGTTTGTGTGTGTA
>OMPJ01017243.1:0-11660 GCA_900312935.1 Carapus acus
GTGGGTATTCTGTGCCTTGCTCAAGGGCACTTCAACATTTGGAACCCAATCTCCTGGAATGGAACCCAACCGCTCTACTCCGCCACCTCCCACCCCCACCACACACACACACACACACACACCTCCAAACTACTGGCACATTCAACAACAGGTCACATGACAGCTTGCGCATCGATACGCAGTAGAAAATAAAAAGTCTGAGATGCTGATTCAGGGTCTCTCGGGTTTTATTGTCGGACTGCTGCAGACGTGCTCCACCTCAGACATGCCAGCACGTCACGGCCAACATCATCCACCTCACGTCTACCGCGGCAGGGCCGTAATCTCTTAAACAGGGCAACATTAACAGATTATAACCATGTTTCAGGACACTGGGCTAAGGGAATTATTTTTGCTCATCAAGTGCTGCTCCACATGGCCGGCACGCTAATCTACTTTGTTTCAGCTCCTCTTCTATGTCTCACCACTTGTTGACCAAAACGCTGATCGATAGGAACAGGCTGAGAGCGTCCCCGAGGAGGGAAAAAAAGAGGGAGACAGCGCGCACGTGCATGTGTGTGTGTGTGAGTGAGCGCGCGGCAGGTTAATGAGTCTGACACGCTTATCGTCCGCCTCTCCTTGTCACGCTGAGTTACGACTCGTCTGCGTGCCGCACGTTCTCCGCGACCGGAAGGGCGCAGAGTGAAACTTTCCCTCAGCCTCTCCCCGCAGGACGGAAACATGCCTTTGTTTGACCTGCTGTGTCACCGTGAGAGGACGAAGAAGAGGAGGAAGACGAGGAGGAGGTGTGGGACGGCCTCCTCCCGGATGTAACCTGCCTCTGACTCACACTGTCAATAAAGGAATCAAACGTCGGCGATGCTCACGAGGTTTCCTGATACTCCGGGTGACGTGTCTATGACGTCAAGCGTCTCAACAAATCCCTCGCTGCACGTATTCCGCCCTCCGCTGCTATTTGACGACGCCTCCAAACCCTCTGACAGCTCGGCCCTCCGTCCGCACATCCATCCTCCAATACGTTTCACTGCTTTCCGACATTAAACCAAGGACCCGACCCGCACCGGAATCATTTCTGAGGCAAAAACAAAAACGAAACACACTCACCAGGCAGCTGCCAGAGGAATCTGCAGGGTAGGGGACAGAGTGTGTGTGTGCTCCCGGCCCTATGTGGACATAGGAGGAAGTGCAGCCTCTCAATGTTGAGTATGTAGGACAGAGGGGGGGGGCTGCTCCTATAGGCCAGGCCAGGCAGGGCTGGGCCGGGCCGAGCCGAGCCGGGCCAGGCTGAGCCAGGCCAGGCAAAGCAAGGCCGGGCAACGGCTCCCGGGAGGGTCACGGCAGCGTAAAGTCGAGCTCCCAAAAGCAGGTTAGCCGCTGTCACACGCACAGTGGATCTGTCAACTGGCACAATGTGCGTTAGTCAGTGGCTTACCTGCTTTTAGATCTCATATAGAGGCAGAGATGCAATCTGTGGGTCACACACACACACACACACAAAGAATTGTAATTGCAGGTGATATGAAGTCAAACACGGGTTAATATGGTGCATTGTGGAGATAAAATGTTAAATAATGAAGAAGACTACATAAATTACTGAGTTGCTTTATGTTCAGGCCTCAACTAGTGCGAAGAATTTGCTGGGTGACCACCAAGCTCAATCTCTTACATAATAAAGTTCTAAAATAACTCGTCATATTCAAGGAAAATATTAGACGGGCGCCAGGCCTTGGCCAAACAGCACATAATAACGGGTGATGCCCGCTCATCACCACCTTACGGACGGGAGACAAGAATAATGGCTCATAAAGGGGAGCGACTCACCAGTCCCAAGTTTTCTTTTTGGGGTAATTTTTTGAAAGCAAAGACGCTCCGCAGGGCGGCTGGGAGTGAGTCCACGGCCCGTCCGGGTCCCGCTATTGTTTTTTCCTTTGGATAAATCTCTGTGGGAGAGCCTACTTGGTTATAGTTTGCCATTGTGGCCAAGCCGACGCGCACAAGTTGAGTTCACTCGCACTGGCCGAACCCTGCCCACTGCCCTGCGTCTGCAACCCCACCTGATTATGCAAATGTCATGCAGACTGGCACTGTTAGTAGCCAATGGAAGGTGAGATAGACACCAAACATCCCGCCTTTTATTGTTTATGAACCAATGAGATGACCCGGTGGGCGGTCGCTTTGCTGACAGCGGGTTGAGTCGATTTTTAGAGTTATAGTTGGGGTGCGGCGCGTTCAGTTCTGCACGTCGTACATTAGGAGCAAACCATTTTCGCCGAGGCGCTTTTCCTTTCTCGCGGTTATTCCAGACGTACAAAATCTCCACCGCCCTCAATGTCACCGAAGACAATCTTACGATTGATAGGTAGATGAAACCGTGCGGGCGGAGTGGGTGCATTTAAAAGCGTTGGATGCCGGTTGCACCCCCGCGGTACAGTAGGAGATGGTTCGTCCCGACTCGCTTGTGTACAGTGTTGCCATGAGCGGAGTGTGGCTGGGCACGTAGGAAGGCTGCAGGGGGAGGAGAGGAGGAAGAGGAGAGGAGGAGAGGAGGAGGGAGAGAGGAGGGTCAGCGAGGCGGCCAAAGCAAGGGAATGAAGAAGAGGGTGAGAGGAGGAAGACGACCCCGATGATTGTCAATTACGTCCCCCCGCGTTACAGTCGATCTCGCCACCTGCTCCCCATTCGCGTCTTTCCAAATTGACTCGGAATCGATTTGACTATCTTTGAAGGCTTATCTACACTTTGGATAAGCGGGTTTTGTTATCGTGTTTTCTGTCGATCACGTACTTCCAAACAGCCTTTTTGTCATTTTGTTTTTTATTTCCAATGCTTTAACTTAAATAATTTCAAAGTGAAGTGAAACGGAATCGATTTCCCCGCCTGTGTACTGAAACCTGAACAATAGCTCTTAATTATGATTCTTAATTGACTAGGGGTCAGTACAACCATGACAATATAGCCTATAAACGAGTAACAATGAAAATAAATTTCACGAGAATCTCAGCACGCAACTCCACCTTAAAGCCACAAAACTACTCATTTGAGAATCATTGCATAAGTGAACCTTACCGAGGTGTCATTATGAAATAGTGATGCTGCAGAGACAAGCTCGCCATTTCAATTTTAAGAGTAATTTGTCATGTCCTGCTCATTAGTGTGCCACTTTCATAATAGCTGTCAGAGAGGGAACATGATGTTCTCAGCTGTGCCCAACATGGTCAGGGTTCAGATGATAACACGCTCCGCTCTCTCTGCCCCACCAATATGTCTACTTGTTGCATTTCCTCGTGTCACATTCTTGTTGTTCTTTTTTAAACAGCCTCGCAAATTATTTATAGATAAAAGTCTGCAAACAGGAAATAACATCGAGCCAACAGATTAGACGGCAGCGATGCTGTATTACCACGTGTTACATAAAATGCGCTTACACACATCCACCACTAGAGAGAGACAAACACACGCCAATCCTCCTCCGTGACTCGTAGTACATTTATTACTGGGTAAACATTCTGTAGTATTTCGACATATTGCCTTTGGCTGCCAGGAATTACACCCACAACGACTGCCGTGTGTTTGAAACTCAAACACGTAACACGATGTTGTCTCAGTGATAATTGTTTAGTTGTTATATCCATCGGATTTGCACTGTCATTGCACATGTTGTATCCCGTGTGCACTGCTCCCTACATTTCATGTTCTTTTTGTATATACTCTTAATTGTATTTTGATACTGCACCGTGGATTCAGAGAGAAACGCAATTTAAGACCTCTATATGTCTGTACATATGTAGGATCTGACAATAAAGTTCACTTTGACTTTGATTTGCAAATCCAAGAAATCAAATAAGACTGGTGGACAACTATCCTTCATTTAGGACGCATTAAATGAAATGCATTTCTTTTCTGGTCGGCTCAAGTGATGTAAATTTCATCTTTAAAGTTCACCCATATCAAATGTGGACACGTAGTCCTGAGTTGCATGTTTTGCAGCAAGAACCTGAATTAACCTTTGCATCATTTCAACGTGTAAAACACACATTTATGACACGCGGTGTCCTTGTAAAACGAAATGCCTGTGATTTTTATTTCTACAGTTTTTCCAGTCCAAGTCCTCCCCGGCTCCCTGTCCCGGTCGTGGCGCGAGTAGCGGCGCCCTCGCCCGGCCGTCTCTGCGCCCGCAGCCGGCGGTGTCACTCAACCCCCGCGGTGCAATGATATCTCTGCCACCCGGATCCCAGCGGCTCGTCACGGTGCGCCCGGACTGCGCGGACCTACCGGCTCATCGGGCGTGTTCGTAAGGGCTGAAATATTATATTGGTCATGCAGTCTTTGAATGACATCAATAGAAAAAAACAGTACAGTTGACGCCAGCGTAGCTTTAGCTAAATTTAGCCACCAGAGCTCCGGCAACGCTAACCAGGCAAGCTAATGCTAAAGTGCACGCTTAGATTCGTGCGGCGTTTAAACCCGCACACCGTAATGTCCCGACCTTGTCATTTAGTTAGTTAGTTTGCCTGCTTTTTAGATCGTTAAGGCGACGTAGAAGGAGCTCTTTCGTCAGGCGTTTGTCTTTGTTTACAGTTGTAGCAGCAACGCCTAGCCAGGTGTGTTGGCTAGCAGCACGAGGTATTATGTGGTATTTTTGTTACTAATGCTCAGTTTGGGGCGAAAATAATCAAGTTTCGCTCATGCCATACCATACCATAAAAATGATGCCCCTATGTCGCTTCTTTGAACAGTTTGATGCATTTTCGATTTACCCAAAATTTGCAGATTTTGCCTCTGTTTTGATGCTTGAAGTGGCGAGCCTGGTCGGACGTGATTAGCGTTATTAACATATCCTACACAAAGTAAAACTTCTTAATATCTGCTTGTCTTGGCACTGAATCTTGTGTGTTGTCTGCTCGTATCTTTTAGTGGAAACTTGGTAGCCTCAACAGTTTCTATAGTGCCTCTGTAAAGTTTGAGGAACCTCTCCTCCCTTCAGTGCCTCTTTAAACCTGTGAGTATCATGTCACCTTTATATAAATAGACAAGTATATCCCATTTTCCACATGATTGTCTTGTTCCTAACTCCTCTGGCATCGGTCATGCTGTGCAAGACGCCTGTTCTCCAGATGCTGAGCCATGGATGAAGATGACAGCCAGGACGAGCTGATCAACCACAACGCGTCCCACAGCAAAGGAAAGCGGGTCACAGGCTGGGCCATCTCAGGTAGACCTTTGACCACCACGGCCATTATTGTGCGGAATGGAATATTAACACAGATTGCGTACAGATTAATCACTCAGATGTCCGATTTTCTGTATTCTTCAACATGATTTCTCTCCAGATGACTCTGATGATAATGAGGTAGAGCCCAACATCGGTGAGGATGAGGAGGATCGTCCTCAGGAAGACGATGATGAGGACGAGGATGATGAGGATGACGACGATGACGAAGGAAGTGAGGAGGAGGATGAGGAGGAGGAAGGTGAGGACACAGGTCGTGCAAAGAATTACACTGCACAGCCATACATTTTCTTTATTTTTGTGGCAACTTTGCTCTTCTGCCTGTGTATATCAGATGAAGATAAGGCGGAGGCCAGCGCGGTGGGAGGAGCTCCCGCAGATGCAGCCTGGCTGAGCTCGGACGAAGATGCAGACAAGTGTCCCATCTGTCTGAACTCGTTCAGCAGCCAACCTGTGGCAACACCAGAAAACTGTGAGCACTACTTTTGTCTCGACTGCATCCTGGAGTGGTCCAAGGTGGGTCTGAATTCAGGCGGTAAGAGTCCAGGAGGGATCCCATACCTCCCTGTTGCATTCGCGTTTTCAGAAATGTCACAAAAATGTTCGCCACTCCTGCAATTAGATCGTAGTATCCACAAAATTTGTGTAGATAATGATTTTAACTTAATGTCATTACAGTGTGTTGATGAATTGTTGATGAAATGTCCTGACTGATTTGGCTTTGTCTTCCCCCTTTCTTTAGAACGCAAACTCATGTCCAGTCGATCGCAAATCATTCGGCAACATATACTTGAGGAAATGTTTCGGAGGCAAAGTGCAGAAAATGGTGAGTCCGGTCGGCTAGCTTTCAACAGCATTTTCTGAGGTGAGGTCTGAGGTGTGTTGACCGTCTCGCCTAGATCACAGTGCAAAAGCCTGCAAAGGAGGAGCAGGTGGAAGCTGTCGATCCAAACTTGGAGCAGACAAACTGCGAGGTGTGTGGGGGCACAGACCGCGAGGATCGCCTCCTGCTCTGCGACGGCTGCGATGCAGGGTGAGATAAACGCTGCGACTGGGATGTATGAGGTTCCTCTATTTGAGAGATTTGCTGAATCCTCTTCGATTGGCAGGTATCACATGGAGTGTCTCACTCCTCCTTTGGATGCTGTGCCCGTGGAGGAGTGGTTCTGCCCCGAGTGCGAGGCAAACAACCGCCACTCACGTAAGGAAATGCACAATTTAGCTACATGTGTCAGATAAAGAGATGGACCTGTGGTGCTCTGTGAGGAAAGCAAATAAGGCCAAAGAGCCATTCCAGAAGATAGCAGCTCATTCAGCCTGTTGGCCTCGCTGACAAGCTGAGCGGTATTCTTGCTAACGACCTCTCGCTCCACTCTGCAAGCCGCCACCTGCAGACAGCGGAGGAAACGAGCAGAGCCGCAGGCTCGGCTTTGTTTTCCCTGGAGTTAAACCCCAGCGTTGTCTCGTCACATGATTCAGGAGGCTCCGCGGAGGAGGTGAGCGAGTCAGACAGCCGCTCGTCCAGCTCTCGACCCTCAGCCAGCCGCTCCCGCACCGTTGGACCCACCCGAGCCATCGCCCGGACCCAGCAGAGCGAGAGGGTCCGCGCCAATGTCAACCGCCACCGCATCACCCAGGCACGCACAGCGCAGGTTTGGCATGAGGCGTGACGCTTCCTCACCGGCTCTTTCCATAACTTGACTAACCCAAGTCAAGCTTCATGTGGCTGAAAGTTAGCAGTCAGTGTAACCTGCGATGCTCGTTGTTGCTACCGTTGTTACCCCATTGGACAATATGTGATTGAGAATGTTGTTTTAGCAGCGCTCGGCATGGATGATGGCGTGTTTATTTTCAGTGTTCAGCTTTTCTTTGTTTTGATTGGTTCGCTGAGTGATGCTGACTGTATCCTCCCAGTTGGCTCCCACGTACTTGATGCGGTCCACATGGCTGGATGAGACCATCAATGCTGTGGTGGCCGGGCTCAACACGGCCGTGTACGTTCGGGACCTCACGCCTCGACCCACAAGCAGCCGCAGAAGAAACACAAGTATGCTGACAAATGCGCACACACTCATAGCACACACAAAACAAATAGGGAGGTGCTGGAATCCCACACAGGTGGGCTGAAGCGCAGCGTCAGTGTGGTGAAAAATGGCTCCATTTTTACAGATAAGCGCAGGAAAGCCAGCGCAGGTAAAAAAGGCAAAGCTGCAACGTCCGGAGCCAAGAGGAGGAAGAGGAAATCGAGGAAGACTAAATCCAGAAAAAGGCCTGTGAGTATCTGTAGCTTTCCATGGCTGGTCGGGTGAAGTTTTGATGCCTCCGCTCGCCCTGCTCGGACCTGTCTGCTTTGGGATTCTGAGCTTTGCTCCCACGTTCTGCCAGCAGATGGTGAAAAAACAAGCCGCCCGAGGCCGGATTGCCAGCAGTCTTGGTATTGCAAAGACCAAGAAGGGTTCCTCCCTCCCCTCCATGTACCGGCCCTCAGAACACACGCTCAGCAACATGCGGGCTGACATAGGCGCCGCCTCCCTCTCCATCTACGGAGACCCGTTTGACCTGGACCCCTTTGCCGAGCGGTACTGAGCACAGATCTTGTGATTCTGTTTACTTGTTTTGGAGTTTGTCCTGGTGCTGCTGTTGATAACTGGACACTTCATTGTTGTTATCTTTTTTATTCTTTTTCCATCCAACCAGGGATGACGAAGAGCAAGAGGAGCAAGTCCAGGTTGCTTCACTTTTGGAAGCCAAGAGAAGAGGCATCTCTCGCTCTGCCCTCCGCTCTCACCAGCCCGTGGCTCGACCAATCACTGCAAGCCTCTCGGGGTAACACGCTACCATCATCGTCTCATATTATAAAAGCAGTATTTATTCATAGTGCAGCATTTTTGCTGCACCTCACGGCGTTGACTGTGTAACAGAACATGGTGAACTTGAGCCGGAATGGGCTAATTTCCAGTTCCATCTCCTGTCCTGCAGCAGGAGGGGTCTGGATGTGCCTCCAGCAGGTGACGCTGTGGAGTCAGCTCCGGTTCCTGACCTGCTGGGCAGCATCTTGTCTGGCCAAAGCATGCTCATGATGGACAGTGCTGATGTGGTCATCAATCGCGATGGAACCCTGAAGGCCACAAAACCACGTGAGCGGCTCAGCGTGGATTCTACATTTTTGATACAATCCATCTGGAGTGTTTTGGGTCTTTTTTAAAATAATTTCCTTCTGTCCACAGTGGCTTTGCCGCCCTCGTTGGCTCCCAGCAGCAGTGGAGGTGCCAACGTTCCGGCCAGCGAAGACCGGGCACCGACGCTCACTGGCAACTCTGTGCAACCCCCGCATCAACTTCCAGGACCTTCCCGCGGCCCCGTCAGCTCCTCCGTCTGCCACAGCTCCTCCCCCTCCTCGCCTCCCTCCTCCACCCAGTCTGCTCCCCACCCCGACTTCCCACCTCGAGCTCCCCCGAACCACCAGCCTCTCCCCCCAAACAGGCCCAAACCTTACCCAGGACCTCGGGGAACGGCTGGAGGAGACAGCCTGCACGATTCCACCCCACACACGCAGGACTCGCAGCCAAAAAGCAAAAAAAGTGCCCCTGTGAAGCCCATGTGGGTGGACGTGTCGGCATTGCCACGGATACCAAAAATCAAACGGGAGTCCGGCAGTGGCGAAAATGGTTTGAACCAGGACGGGAGCAGCAGGGGGAGCCGTGGAGCCAGCAGCAGCAGCAGCCATAGCGTAGCAGACATGGGCATGAACAGCCTGGCAGGGGACAGAGGGAGGCAGCGGAGTGTGGAGCAACAACGAGGCAAAGCCGACACGCAGAGGCCCCGGCCCGGCACAGCAGGACCTCCATCCTCATCCTCCACGTTCGCCAACTCCTTCTCTTCATCGTCGTCCTCGTCCTCATCCTCCTCAAACAGTTCCCTGGCCGCTCAGTCTTGCTCCGCCTCTCTGCCTTCGTCCTCCTCGTCGGCGGTGAGCTTTCGGATCAACTCGAGCGGGAACTCGTGGCACTCGCGGCGGCTGGGAAGTGCCTCGTTCACACAGGAACGCCTCGCCGCCAAGGAGGACGAGGCCAAGAGGAAGCGACTGCACAGGGACAAGCAGAAGCTGCTGGCCGCGCGGTCGCTTGTGGCCAAGGAGCAAGAGAGGAACAACGTCTACGACCCCTTCGACCCCACCGCCTCTGACTCCAGCAGCTCTGACCAAGAGTCAGAGAGCAGAAGTCCTGACCAGAGTCCCTTCACTCTCCACACGGAAACCGAAAATAGAGTGAAAGAGGAGGACAGGAGCAGCGACGGGCCTCAGAGACAGCAGCCCCCGGAGGCTAGAGGGCCTGAGCGGACAGAGCTGACACGGAATGACGCCAGAGACTGGAAACGATCTCTTCTCACCACCAAAATCAAGCAGGAGCCAGAGTCAGAAGACTCGGACAGATGCTCCCACCGGGTAGAAAGTTCTCAGGTTCCACAAACACACCCCCGTTTGCCGCCTGTTCAGGTCAAAGAAGAGAGTCCAGCAGAGGAGAGCAGCGATTTCGATGCTCCTTCAAAGCCGAGGACGGATCCATCCTCATGTCCTGCGAGGCAGAAACACAAACCGGACTCCAGGTTCACCAGCTTGGAAACGGATGGAGGAAAAGGCCGAGAACAGCAGGCCTCAGGCCGAACCATGTCTGAGCGGCCCAAAGAGAAGGAGGACACACAGAGGAGGAGGAGGAGCAGCAGCTCGTCCTCGGACACCTCCGACTCCGATTCCTCCTCGGACAGGTCGAGCAGGAAGAGGCAGCAGACCAGAGAGACAGGCCAGTCCAGGTACGTGTTTTCGACCCACCTGTGAGCTTTGCGGTTTTTCCAAAAAGGTTCTTATTGGTCCTTTGTGATGTTGTCCTCAGATCTGGCTCCACCTCTGGCAGCAGAGAGCCTCCAAGGAAGAAGCAAAGCCGAAGCGAGGAGAGGAGCGGCGGCCGGGCGAGGGACGTGGACCGAGCTCGTGTGTCCAAAGACAAAGGACGCGGCCGATCTAGCTCAAAGTCCTCATCCAGGTCTAGGTCCAGATCCTCATCTGGGGACCGTAGACGCGGTCGTTCTCGCAGCAGGTCCAGATCCAGATCCAGATCCAGAGAGCGTAGGAAAGACCAGGCCAAACCACGGCCGCCGTCCTCCTCACACCCCAGGGACAGAGCGGACACGAGGAGACGTCGATCTCGATCTAGCTCCAGAGAGAGACGGACAGGAAGAGGGGGAGGAGAAAGAGAGTCCAACAGCTCACGCAAAGCCGCCAAAGGGGCCCAGCCGCCAAAGGAGAAGAGGAAAGATCCTGATGGCCGGCACAGGGCCATTAAGGGAGAAAAGATGGAGGTGAAAAAGGAGGAGACACCGTCTGCCCTGTTTGTCTCCAAGATTAAAAGGGAAGAGAGACACCCGGCAGTGGACATGGAGGTCAAAGGAATTAAGAAGGAGAGGGACCATCGTGTGGACATGTTTGAGGGTCCTCCTAGTATCAAGCCGCTCAAAGGCGAAAACGCTACCCCCACCCGAGTCAAACAGGAGGTTGGCGTGGACCGCTCCATCTCGGTCAAATCGGAGTTCAAGGGAAAAAAAATGAAATTGGAGCCTGTCGCCACGATCAAACCGGAGTGTGACGCTACCGTCTCGATCAAGTCGGAGCCTGTCACTGACATCATGGTCAACTCACAGCCCGCCACCTCCATCAAGGTGGAGCCCACTGCCATCGCCACCATCAAGTCGGAACCCGTGGCTGCTGCCACCATGAAGTCAGAGCCCGTTACGGCTATCAAGTCAGATCACATCACCACCATCAAATCTGAACCCGTTGCTGTCACCACGATCAAAACAGAGCCCGCGTCCCCCAGACTATGCCCTCACTCGTCCCCTGGCCCCGCCTCCATTTTGGTTCCCCCGTCCTCCTCTCTGACGCCAGCAGAGGGTCAGCAGGACACACCTCTGGCCGCTGTCAAGCAGGAGGCCGAGCAGCCGTCGGACTCTGACGAGGACTTCAACGTGGACGTGATGCTGGACAACCTTGAGCTGGTGAAGGCGGAGCAGGCGGAGGGGAGGAGCTCGCCAGCCAAACAAGAAGAGGAGGAGGAGGAGAAGAAGAAGGAGGTGGAGCAGGCGGCGGCCACAGCAGCAACCAAAGCCAAGCCTCAGGTGAAGAGGGTGACCTGGAACATTCAGGAACCTGAAGGGCCCCAGCCGGACAAGTCTGCCAGTAGTAAGTGTTACTGCACACACACACACACACACAGACACACACACAGCTGGTCAAGTGGCTGTCGTTGCCTCTTAGCTGGATTCGTTTCTGACTGGATGAGTCCTAAAGGAGCTAACGGCTAATGGGACTGTTTGTTTACATTTAGTTTTTTGCGCAGTGGCTAGCGAGTAGCATCATGTTATCTCATTGCCTTAATAA
>OMPJ01017246.1:0-11424 GCA_900312935.1 Carapus acus
AACAGAGACAGGGACACACACACACACACACACTCACATATGTGGCAAAGATCCGCCCCCTGAGCTTAGCTCCTCCCATGCCTGCCTGCATTGCACCAAAGTGCGCTGCATCTTTGCAACGTCCAGGCTGGGGACAAGTCAGTGGAGTCCCCCCCTCCCTCACATCATCCTCGCTCCAGCTCATGCCCCCATCCACCACCACCACCACCAGCCTCCTCCTCCTCCACACACACACATCTCCATGTTCGCATTCTCTGGGTTACCACAGTTACACCTCAAGGACGTCGTGGTGTTGTTGAGCCGTGGCTGCTTTCTTGTCAATTTGCGACACACAAGCGAGCACGCATGATGCAATGGTGTGCTCTTACTGCCGAGGCTGCATAAATACGGGGAGGGCTCGTGTGCAAGCGCAGGAGACTGCAAGGGGGTGGGGGGTTGGGTGTGTGATGGTGCAGAGCAGGGGCAGCATGAGGTGAATCAGCATTCTGCTCACACAACATTCTTCACTGCGGACGCATTCAGTACAGTGCTCTGCAAATGTGGGTGTCCGAATGTGTGTATCCAAGTCACACACGTAAAATGTCCAACCTGTCCATTACGTGGACTGCTGCTATGTTTCTTAAATGTCATTTGTGGACCGTAAACAGCCACTCTGGTTGCTATTTCAATGCTAAGATTGGAACACCACTAGATGGCAGCGAAGAGTAGTGACACGGCAGCCAGCAAGCAAAATTAAACTTAACAATGCACATGCACACAGAAACCTGGATCAGTAAGATTAAGATCAGTTGGATGTAGATCATTGGATGTGGCTTTCAACGCTTGAAAGTGGTTTTCAGCTGGTCTGGAAGACAGGAGGTGGCAATATCCTCTTCTGATCGATTTTCTGTCCACACAATGGGGGAAACCACGTCCTGATTTGTCAGAGATTTAAGCAGGAGGTATCTTGATGAGGAGGTCAGTCGATTGTCTCTGTCATGCTCGAGTCACAACAGAAGTTGTGGGGAAAAAAATGCTGCTGCTCATACTTGAGAATGAGCAGCAGAAGTACTGGTCCAGCTCAGCAGTGATCTGGAGGTTCACGATTCGTCTCTCCTCCTTTTCCCGCCTCGACCCACCAGACAGGCTTTCATATGCTAATGAGACCAAGTGAGGCCCAACAGCCTGGAATTCCTCCTCACAAAGAAAGAGGGGGAAAGTGAGAGGGAGACAGAGAGAGGTAGAGGAGAAGAGACAGATGAGGAGAGGCGGAGCATGAAAGAGAGGAGAAAGAGGAGAGGAAGGCCCGTCTATGGCTTGGACTTTCATTTCAGTTCCTGGGCGCACAAGTCTGTGAAGACCACGCGCAGCTGAGAAAACAATTTCCTTCAAAAAGGGAGAACAAATAATACTGTATAAATTGTTGATAGAATTAATTCAGAATAAAAAAAAACGCTCAGTGTAAAAGCGGAATACTGAATATCTCCTTTCATTCAATGCATGCGTCTGCTGGTCTGCCTCATGGGGTGTGGCTCAGGCCCACCACCTCCCCCCCAGAGCTGGGGGAATACAGACAAAGGGAGCAGACAAGGCCTCAGAGCACCCCTGACATGCACACACACACACACACACACACACAGACACCACCTTGGCCCACCCATCAGAGACAGAGAGCAGGAGGAGAGCAGGTGGGCCAATTAGAGTCCCGTGGGTGCCCCACACCCACCTCCCCATGGACACCGACCATAACCCTGTATAATTGGCTTCCTCATCTATGAATTATTAATCCTGATTCTTCTCTGAGGTTTGTGACAGAAAACAACAGCAGTCGATGCTAACACACATACACACAACCTCAGCATGACCTCACAAAATGTGGGAGATTCCACTCTAAACAGACCAACAAATGGCTGACAAAACACTGCCCCGCGCGGCTTTGGACAGGCGTTGATGACGAACGAACAGTAAAGATGAAGATGTCGGTCATCGGCGTAATAAAGGCAATGGCGTGTGGTCGCTAATGGCGGCGCGCAACGACGTGTCGCCAGGTGTCGGCCTGTGAATATTCCATGAGACCTGTGCGGCGGCGGCGGCATACAAAGGCGGCCTTCAGAACTGACCCAGCCTGGACACACAGGCCCATCAGTTCCAGCCGGGATGCCAACAATTTCCAGCACCGCTAAAATTAAATTATGGGTGGGGTCGGGGTACGACAGTGGCCCGGGCTTCTGTATACGCCGCGTGTCAGGAATTCCACATGCTCGGAGAGGAAGAGGAGAGCGGTCGCACAAAGCCCAGTCTGTCCCAAAGCCGAGTCATAGAAACGAGTCACAGAGACCGGCCACGGCGTGCCAAGTCCACCGCCAAGTGTATGGACACACACACACACACACACACAGTGCAACACAGCACTACAAAGAGCACTGTACAACACACATACAGAGCACGCACACGCGCACACATTTCATTCTCTCTAAATAGAAAGTGTCTGAACTCGCTGCCCCCTGCTGCTTAAATCCCTGTCCGCAGCAAAACATATATACATGCACACACACGCGCACACACACTCAGAGCATTGCTGGGGCGCGATGGAAAAGTTTTCATTCCAAGAGGAAATGACAGTTTCACCTGATTGTGTTTGCGCGGAGAGTTGGAACATTCCGAGAGTGTACTCGTGTTTGGATGGAGCTGGAGGAAACTTTAGCATAAAGTGAGCACAGCCTCACTCTGTCTGTGTTTTACTCCAATTGTCTTGGTTTTGCACCTACTGTTTAAGTTACATCTACATTATCTGGGGGCCCTTCATAACATACACATGGTGGGGTCAAAGGTCAGCATGTCACACTGAAGGCCAGTTATTAATACCACACATATCAGGGACGCCTTTCCTGGAGCAGCGGGGGGGAGGGGGACCTGGCAGAAGACATGTTTGTCTGATTGGGTGGAGTGACTTGGGCACATCCAAGCTGCTCATCCAAAAATCAAAAAAAAACAAAAACAAAAAAAAACACCGCACCCCCTGGTGGCATTCGCGGCCTTCAGGACCGCCACTCGCGATCACGTTTCGCGATTTCAAACACGTCCACCACAACGACCACGCCACGTCAAGCGGGGATCAGACACTGTTGTAACACAAAGCCGAAGCTTTAAAGTGGACGGAACCTGACACACACGTCATCGCGTCTGACATCAATCTGATGATCGCGACGATCGCATTCAAGTCAGAGGATCTGATTTCATTTAAAAAGGAACCGGACCAACCTGATCGCTCCACGCGCAGTACAGCTCGCACACACGGCTCCAGTTGTTGTTCAGGACACAATCGAAAACTTTGAGATGAGCCATCGTGAGCCGAGCTCAGACCGATGTTGCGACGCCCGCTGGCACCCTGCTGGCAGTGATGGCACCCGGAGACGGAACCAGGGAATCCTCAGCAGACGGCGAAAGGGGCACCTCCATAACCTTCCGCGTGCCCGGCGGGATTCCTGTCAGCTGTGGCCATCTCCCGTCACGCCTCATTAAAAATATGCAAATACACACATGGCTCAAAAAAGGGAAGGAGAGGAGACAGTAAAGCCGTCACCATGGTTACACCGCAAGATACAGACGAGGACCGGGCGACAAGACAAGCGAGGGATCGCTCGTCTGTGTCCATGTCTGCATGTTGGAAGCCTTCTTCGTCCACGTCCCTCTCTTGTCCCTTTCTGCGCGGCGAGACTCAGCCCAGCTGGCTGTGCCTGTTGGTGCTCGTCTCTGCAGTGGTGCCGGGCTGAGTGTGACGGAGAGCCGGCGCAGCGGCTCCCTCTGAAGCGACACACATCAGGCCGCAGTGCGGTGACGGAACGATATCGGTTATTTCCAGCGTCTCAAGACTCGCCAGGAGAAAAAAAAGCCTCCACATCGCGCCAGTGACCTGACAAACGCCATTGCGCTAGCAGGGTGTGAGGAGGATCACTCTCTGTATCTCTCTCTCTCTCTCTCGCTTCCACTCCGCCGAACTGTAAACACACGCGAATGTGCTGAATCATCACTGTAGGAGTCACCCCGCTCCTCGGGAGGGGAGGAAGACTCCCGACTCCCTGAGAAACACCAGAAGAAGAGTACTGCATCTCTCCCGCCCGCCCCCACATAATCTAACACCACATCAGGTGTCTCTTCTCAATCGTAGCTCCGCCCCCTTTCCTGCCACTGATAAGGAATCATTGTGAACACACAAACCTGAAAAGAACAGTTAAGGAATTAGTTTTCTATGACCCTATGTGACACACTGACCACAAATCAAATATTTTATCACGTGAGCTATTCTAATCTGTGAGCACTGCTATTTGAGAAGGTTCCAGTGATGCTTGAGGTTCAAACAAACTCAGGTCAGGAGGAGTGTGTCAGTGCAGATGGAACAAAACCGAGATCAAGCGCGACAGACACAGAAAAGTCAGCCAACGATGATGACACACACCTGCTCCCACCGCACACATTGCAGGCAGACAGATTCTCACATGAAACCTCGAAACGACAGCAGTAGGGTGGGAACAAATGTGCAGAGAGAAAGACGGTTTGGGCACAAATGTTGTGCCACAATGATAATGAGCAAACGGGCATCTGTGCCCAAACATGACGGGGAGAGGTCAGCAGGGAACAGACCCCACCCCCACCCTGCTGTGCAGTGTAACCAATCAATGGTGTGCTAGAGATCTAATGACGCCGATCCGCAAACTCATACACATTGATGTACATGCTCCTACTTGAAGCAAAGAGGCGAGAGTCAGACAAAGAAATGTGACATACTGATGGAAGGGGAAGATTGGAGGAGCTCTGCCTCCCAACAAGATGGCATCTGTTGTGCTGTCCATTCATAAAGTCCTTCAAAAATTGCTTCCACGCAGGAAGGAGTGCGGTTTCCTGTCAGGACCTCAGCCCACTAAATATGACCTGATAACAGCTTATTACATAACACACAGACACACACACGCGCACATGCATGCACACACACAACTCTGATGATTTCATTGAAGGAATTGTACGCGATTTCTGGAAGTGGGAGTGTCTTAGAAATGATGGGTGGTGGCAAGGTGTTTGTGTTTGTTTGTGTGTGTGCGTGCACATGTACAGTAGATCTGGTCAGGTGCAGGTCAGAGAGTGCTGGCTCAGCTTATCTTGATGATGTCAGAGCTTTGCTTTTCAAATACATGCAAATGAGAACACATCTGACTGACGACTGTGTACGTGTGACAGCGAGAGAGAGAGAGAGAGGGAGAGAGAGAGAGTGTTGTTGTGACAGAGAGGGCTGCACATATTTGGAGAGGAGCTGTCACATATCATGCACTTGATATTGAGTCCCTATTTGTCTGTGTATGTGTGTAAATGTTCGTGATTTCCACGCAATCATCCGAGCAGATTAAATCTAACATAGCAGAGAACAACGGGGACAAGGGAACAGGACAAAGACAAGGGAGAGGTTTAGAAAGCAGAGTTGAGAGAGTGAAATACAGGGAGAGATGGACAAAGACAATGTGAGGGCAGGAGCTACAATTAGGGCACACAGGTGATGTAATCAACATGCAAAGAAGGGGGGGGGCGAGGGAAGGGGAGAGAGCAAATGGTAGAATCATGCCTGCACTCGGCCACAGACGAACCTGAGGCGATGCAACAAGATTGGTGAGTGCACACACTCTTGTGCACACTCACTCCATTATCCATGCTACTTAATCAATGTGACTCTTCGGAGCACATCAACTCTTCAAGCCTGAATAAACGAATTACACTAGAGGCTGATAAACATAAAAATATCAATATGAGGTTCAATCACTCGGTGTGTGTGTCTGTCTGTCTGCTAGGGCTCTGCAGAGAGTGCAACTCAAGGAAATCTTGTGACCTCACAGAGTATAGAATTAAAAGCATGTCAGCAGAGAGACAGACAGATATATGGGGACAGAGAGAGGGAGACTGGGAAGGGGAAAAAAGGGAGAGAGAGAGAGCGTGTGCGTGTGTGAGTGCGTGGTTGTTAATGACCTAACGCAGATGTCCCTAATTGACGTGACGAGGCTGCATCTTTTTTGGCTCACGAAACCGGTCGCTATCTGTGCAGGCTGTCAAGAGACTGTGTGCATGAGTGCGCTCGTGTGTGTGTGTGTTTGTGTATGTTAAGTGGAAGGCATCAGGTAGGGTAAAAGCACCTGCCTGGTTTCCATAGTAACCCCAGGCTACAAAAAAGATGAGGCAGCACAAACACACTCGTGACCACAGCAACTTTCACTACATACTGGATGGCCGTGGCAAAGCTTTTCTACTGATCCAGCACTCCCAATGTCACACATGAAGCCATACCGCCTGGTGGTGAAGGACACACGCAAACACCCACACACACCCCTTTCGCTACATTTCATATACTGTAGGAGTCATCATTTACATCCTCAGCTGGGTTTGACATATTAAGAGGATTAGCAAACACACAAACACACACGCACAGTGCAATGTTGCCATTTTCTAATGATGGACTAATCTCCAAATGTCAGTGCCGCCATGCTGTTGTGACACACATCGGGTTAGGCTTGACAACAGCAAAGACATTGACGCTGCCGACGCCGCCGCCACCGATGATGATGTAATGTGCCTGCTAGCAAGAGGAAGAGCTCGACAATATGCTGCTTATCCTGCTTCGGCATGCAGGCCCACAAAAGGCCCTGTGAGCTTCTCTTTGTGCTGTTTGCACTTAAACACTCGATGAACTCTGTCACCCCTCCGATCTCTGCCACGCTCTGCTCACACACTCGCACTCGCACTCTTCCTCACTGCCGTGGAGTGACACACTGAGGCGCTTGGAGGGAGAGAGGCTGGAGAGAATATTAGACACTTCAATCAGAGCACAAACAGTAAATACTATCCGAGATAATATCTCCTGCGCACGAATACCAGGACATCACAGGACCTCCTCATGCTGGAACATTCCTGCCGTTTTCCTCTCATACACACAGGCTTCCAACAACCAAGGAAGCTGTGGTCATGTTACAGTATGACGTCAAACCGCTGCTGAAAACACAGAGCAAACACCGTCCAAGAACTCTGGCCAGCACTGGCATCCTCCGTCACTCTATGTGTGACCCGTCCACACCTGAAAATGCTGACTGTGCACTTGCCAGGCACTGGGGACTGACAGAAACACACGCAGGTGGAAGTAGAAAAGCAAAACAGGGCCTCAAGGCCTTCATATGCTGCTGACCCATGGTCGCCATGAAGCTAGCAGCTCCAACTCCAGGATATGTGAAGGCACCACCCACTTGACATCAAAACAGGCATAAATACAAAAGTAATCACACAGTCGCTGCCAGTCTGCTGAGAATTAATCCGCCCTCAGGCCAAAAATGGTGAGAACACAGCTGCTCATTGGTTATCTGAGCCTCCCTCTGATCAGATGAACTCCTTCAGGATTTAGCTCAGTGGCACCATCAGCACTACTTTCTTGGCTTGCTGTTACACCTTCTACTCTCACCCCTCTTCTCACACACATCTGTCGGCAGGAGTTGATAGTGTGTGAGGCGGACGATTGCCATGGTAACCCATCTTGCACTCTGCCTCTTTTGAGCATTTTGCAACTTTTTCTGACAGACCAGGAGCCCTCACTCTGTCACAGCTACTGATTTGCACTGTAAATGCATCAACTCGAGATGATTGATCACTTATTCGAAATGACAGGCCGGGTCAGCGGCAGACCTGCCGAAGACCCCATCTGTCAAAGTCCATACATCTCAAGAGCAAGTTCCTACCTCGTTAGATGGAGATGCGGCTTTGCGTTTACACTCTTCATTGTCCTGTGGTGATTCACTCCAACGTGTTGCCATCGTTTCATTCCAAGCCACAGTAGAGGAAGAAGTCCTTCACGGCCCACATTGAGATTGTGGATGCAGCCCAAAAACAAAAACAAAAAAAGGTCTAATCCACACGATCCTCCTTCTTCATGTCTACCTGTGCATAAAATCTAGACACAAAGAAGGGAAAAAGAGAAATCTTAAAAGCTCAAACTGATATTAATGTGGGAATATTATCAATCCTGGCAATCAATTCTGCCTGCAAGTCACAACAAACCAAAATATTAGTGGACCTGCCAAAATGGTTCCGAAGTATTAGAAGAAATCTATTAAATGACTCTGTATCATCTTGATCTCTGTTATCATGAACATCATAGAATAACATCTCGAAGCAATGAAACACAATCGAATTACACATTTATTTACGGAATTACAATATGACAGAACAAGTAACCGCCGTCAGACACTCATAAAGGTAGACGGTGGTAATGCACTGTCGATCATTTGCCCCGTTTTAAAACAAATATGTGGTTTTATTCTGGCTATTAACATGTCGGGAGGCATGGCAGCGGGACGGGGACTCGCACTAAGGCGGGATGAGGATCCGCGCGGGAGGAGGAGGGAGGACATTGGCCCGCTGATTATAGTGGACTGAAAGCACCACCTACACATTACGACCCAAGCCAGATACACACCGTGGATATTCGGGCGTTTTTGAGATGCTACAGTCGAGTCGGAATTCGCCACGTTCGGCTGCTCACAGGGTAGTTTACCGCTCTTAAATCCCGCCGCCTCCTCCACTACGGCTTGGTGTTTACAAAGGGGACGACAGGTTGTTGCTGTGCGAAAGGAGCACCAGACCTACCTGTTACAAATGAGGGAAACGACGCGTGGCCGACAAAATAAACATGGTGTCCATGCTTCTTGAATGATGTGTGGGTCTAAAAAGCCAGAAAACAAAAAATAAACCCGTCCACGGAGCGACCGTCCTTAGCCAGTGCGCGTAGCTGCACTGGCTGACCGCTGAGCCTCACTACCTGTTAGGAAAAACACAGCGGGAAAAACACGGCAAACGCCCTTCAGTCCGCATTTCTCCTTCAAACCCAGCGCTCGGACACAATACCCACAGTCTTCATTCATTTCTCGGCATTTCCCGCCCTGCTCTTTCTGTCATTTAGTCATAATTCCAACAAAAAGTCAGGCATACTCTTCGTGGTCCCGGCTGGCGGCGCGACACGATCCGTAGAAAATGACGAGCGTCCGAGAGCGAGTAGAGCCCCGCCCCTAAACTGGCCCTCGCTCTGACTGACCAATGAAATACACAGTTTAAATTTGGATTTTCGGAGTCGACCAATCCAATGCGTTGTTACATAATGCACCTCATAAAGAAGGAAAGCCGGTCAATTCTGGTCACTGAGATCCATCATGGCAATACTACTGTGCTGCATGTAGCACGTATAGTACAATAACTTCAAATTATCGTAGACGATCAAAGAAATACATATGCTTGTTACTGCCGTGAGACTGTGACCATCTGTGTACTTCCCACTGTATCGACCCTGCACTATTTTGAATGTGTTCCCTATTGCCTGAGACCCTCAAATGAAAATGTGAAAAATATGTCCCTCAGACAGTTTGGAATAGGCTGTAAAGTGTATGTGTTCACAGTATTCTTATGTTTCTGCCTGTCTGTTTGTCTCTATTGGCTGCGCAGGCCAGATCAAATCAGAGCCCAAAGGAGTGCATCTAATCTAATGCCTCTGACATACAGACAGAGTAACACATTTTCCGACCCTTTAGTAAGTGTAACAGCCATGTCTTTAACTCTATCATGGTGACACAGAGAGCATGGATGCCACATGGGACTTCACCGTGCAGCTGATCAGGGCGAAGACAAAGACTGACAGTGTTCTTTCTGTTAGCAGGCCACTCCAGCGGGACAATAGAAGACGGGACAATGGGCCCCTTTTGACCCGCACCGTGCCGGGGTCTCCTTCAGCTATTGTCTGGGGAACTGCTGCACCCTCACCCATTCAAAAGACAGTTTAGGCTGCACAGATTATTTTTGATGTTATGGATGAATCTAGTGCCCGTAATGCTTTAGTCATGCTGCTGAATTCTGGGGCGTAACTGTAAAACAAAAGTAAGAGTCGGCATGCAGAAATGTGTTTTAATATCATTGTTTTATAAAACTACTTATTTAGTCAAAAGCGAAAAAAGGCAATTAAGAGTACTTTCAGCTATTTCAAAAGCAAGACTGTTGTCTAATTCTGATTGATTGAATAATACATGGATACTAGGCCATATACCATTTAGTAAGAAAAATTAAATTGATTACAAATACATTTGTTTTCATTTACCTTCCAGATATGATACTTTCACAGCTGACTCTTGCTATCCTGTGTGTGACACTAACAATAGTCCAGCGCTCCCTACTGGACATTATTTCACGTTTTATGTGCAGCTCTGACAAAAGAAGGATCAGATGCTGAGTGCCAAACAGTTCTCAGTGGAAGAAGGAATTTGCAGGCGGTGTGAAAGTCGTGTTTTTGCTTGCGGGCTTAGATGTCCTGGAAACAGACAGAGGAGTGCTGTGTTTCCCTCAAAACAAAAAAAATCACAAGCAAACTATAAAAATGTTTTACTGGCCGCCTAAATCAGAGCCAGCAGTGATGTGTGTGTGCTACGAAAACACGCTGCCCACTTCACTAAGCAGAAGAATGCCCCCTTATTTGTCACAGACAGAGGCGCCGCAGCAGTGCGTGAGTGTGTTTGTGTGTGTGTTTTGTGAATGGTGGCGCTGACTTCAGATCAATGAAGCCGTATTCAGTCCGTTCTCAGGGCCCGTAAACTATCAGATCTCCCCCGTTTGCGAGTGTCTGGTCTCTCAGTTGTCGCCTCACTGTGTTGCAGCCGTCAGATGTTTCTGCTTGAAGGACTTGTGTGAACTGTCTCAGATCCCCTCACATCTGGAGTCATATTGTGAGGAGACATATGGTGTTTTTTGATTGGATCAGAGCAGCACATGACGTCCAATCGGGGCTGAAAAAATTAAGTGAATAGTATGACAATGCATTCATGGACCATACTGCACATAAGGTGTCGGTAAACGGTTGTCATATGAAGTGCAACAAATTGTTTACATGATGCAGTTAATGCTGACCTGACAACGAAGCTGTTTATATTTGAAATTATGTGAGATGAAACAGGAATTCAATAGAAAAGTCAGGTTGCGATACACTCTTGAAAAAAACACTATTGCACCTGGGGCGGAATCATAATATTTTGGTTGTAACGATACGTTGTTGGGTGTGTAAACTGCTTTTTTTGTACTATGATGTGAAATTAGATCCCACCGGGTCTCAGTCCGCGGCTTCGTGTGTCAAACACATGCATGTGTGTCCATTCACTGGCACAATCCGCGTTTTGTTCCTTTTGTGGCGGCCACCGTTTACCTGCAGCCTACTTTCAGCGCTCGGCCCCTTCCTGCTCCCTTGCCACAAAGCCCTGCCATGAGAAAGCTTCCAGCCTCTTTGTCCCGTCTGGCTTTCAGCAGGCCGTGCATCAAGGTGAGAGACAATGGCCGCCAGGTTCCCAGGGCAGCGTCGATGGTGGTGGTGGTGGTGGGGAGGGAGGGAGGTTG
>OMPJ01017249.1:8928-25526 GCA_900312935.1 Carapus acus
AGATTCACCCCGCCCCTTCTTTTTTTTTTTTTTTTTTTTTTTACACCAGTATGACTGCATCTGTGGGTTCAAACTTAATAACCACTCCCTCTATCCTAGCTCAGTATGTAAAACATCAAATGTGATAGTTTCGAGGAGGCTTCCTCCGTTTTTTTCACAATAGTTCAGTAGACATTCCGCCCTCTTGTCGAATCAACGGTGGGGAAAAACCGCCGAATTAGGTCAAGTTCCTACATAATAGTCTCCTCACATCATTCTCGCATCCCGCTTAAACTTAATGTCCCACCACTCCGCCATGCTGCATTGAATAATGAAAACCCTCCTTCTTTTCTAATTCTGACGTGGACACACACATTACAGAAACCTTTTATACGAACACACGCGCCTCTTTGCTAATCCGGCAGACGGATTTTTCATGGGTAACATCAATTGACCTAAAAGTGACTGCCGTGATTTTCGACGCGTTAAAAGGGACACTCAGCACTCAATTTATGTCCATTCGAAACTAGACTTAAGACTACTCTGGGTAACTAAACCTGTACCTGGCCGTAGTGTGCAGCCCAGTGTAGTGGAGTCCATCCATGACATGAGTCCTCCGCCGTCAAATGAGCATGGTTTGAGAAGTGCTGCAGCAGAGACAACAAAGCTCCCACATCCCCATCCCGACATGCTCGATGGACGGGAAATCGACGAGTGAACACCTCGTCGTTAGAGAACCCTGGATCTATCCCGACAGACATGGGTAAAGAGTAGATACGGACGGAAAGGCACGTTTACAGTGGGCGAGTCAGGCACCAGATGGCAAACTACAACGTATCCAACACAAAAAGACGGTGGATAAAGCCCGGGCCGCGCTGCTGGTTTGTGGGTAAACACGGACTGGAGTATGGAGCGGATTGCGTGAAGAGGCGGCTCTTCCGTGTGGAGAGGCGGTCCTACGAGCGGAAGGATGGGGGGATTAGTGACGCCAGGGTTTACATGCAACTGTCAAACTTCACTTAACAGCGCACCTAAAAGCGGGGAGATCGGCAGAGCTCCCCCTAGAGGACACAGAGAAGCGGTAACCGCAGGCAGCAGGTATGAAAGGTGTACAACATAGTTTATTGCACACGGTTTCATAAAGTACACATTTCATAAAGCCAGGAACGTGATTTTGTGAGTCAGTGGACTTGAACATCACCGACACACCATCAAAGAGGTGGCACTATTTTTAGCTTCGCTCTCATTACTCATTTCCTTTTCTGAACATTGCAACTGAACGTGTTTTGTCTGCTCCGCTTAATAATACTAAATTCCCGCTTGTTGATGTCCCCGAAAGTTGATGAATTTCTGTTCAAAATTTTGTATGCAAGCTTAAGTTGATATGTTTCTCATGCCAAGACAAAGACTGGAAAGTGACCAAGATGGCTGACCCAACGGGCGGGAAGCAGCCCGTGCTCAGCTCAGCGTTGGACATCGCAACACAGTCAACGACTACTCTTGTAGCAAAGGTCTGTCCATCAAAACGTTGATTTATAGTAGTGTAATAGTCAAGCCCTGTAATCATGGCTAACAGCTTGAAAGGATGATTCGTGATTTTCCATGTGTAGTTGTACAATCACATAAGGCATTAATTAACAACTATTGTTTGTTATTAATAATTGTGATTGCATGTTTAAGAAAACAGCCTCTGTTTTCCAAGACTCATGTCTTTTTTGCACTCAGATCAGCCATCAGTCAAGCAGTCTCTAGTTCTAGAATAATCTTAAGAAATCTCTAGTTCTCGATTTCTGTTTCTAATTCCAGTTTGGATATAGTAGGGGCAAATACAAAATTTACTGTTAAGCCAGCGTTGTGTGATACATACAGTATTTATTAATTGAAGATCAGGATGGAGTCAATGCGTGCTCAAATGATCTCATGGTTCAAACCAGTGCTGTGTCCTTACATGTGTATTTACGGCAGATGATTATTGTTCGCTTAGTTTCTTCATCAAAGGTGTCAATACAGCTTGGGTTCCATGAAACAAGTCATCTCCTGATGCAACACTGTCATGATACCACTCTGTTGTCCTCAGGGTGGTTTTGTCAAAGTGAGCAAACCCTGTCTGGAAAAGTTAACAACCGAAGTCATGCAAATCCAGGAATTCCTGCCCAAAATTCTGAAGAGGGACCTCCGTGAATTATTACTTAGAAGTGCAGCATTTGAGTCAAGTAAGAACACAGGTCCATTTCATCGGCAGTTCAAGACAGCAGCCTTACCTGGAACACATATTGCTAACCTTAAGAAAAAAAAAAAAAGAAGCTATTCATGCTGGCCTTGTTTCAGTTGCTGGCATGTAAGAGGTGCAAAATTCTTATCGATATTTTGCATGTTTATGTTTGTCTGTCACACATGTGAAGTGCTAAATGTTGGTATGAAGAAACAGGAGCAGTTGCAACAAGAGAACCTCCACCTTCAGTCACAGCTAGAGGCAACACAGAGTGAATGTCAGAGAGAAAGAGAGGTGAGTCCAGCCAGATATGTTTGCATGCGTTTGATTGTTGTGATGGTTATTGTAAGCTATGAATACCAGGGACATTATAAATAAATTTCTGAGTAAGATTCGCGGAGGAGTTACTGCTCATGTATTGCTGTCTTCATAAGTATACGTGTGCCTCAAGGAGAAGCTCCTGGTGCGCAAGCACCTGTGGCAGAGCATCACCGAGGTGAAGCAACAGGTGGACTTTTGCTATGAGCTGGGCTCGTCTGCCTGCAGCCTTTTGTGGAGCTGTTCCTCCAGCGAGGACGTTGTTGTACGCTGGCTGGGAGAGGTGAGAAATCTTCACTCACTCATTATGTCGCACTTCCTGGGTAACTGCTACAGTATGTGTTGGATTTGAAATTGCAAATTGATACGACCCCCAGCAACAACATCAAACATTTAACTCCATAGATCCATAACTTGCAGCAAAAAAATGAATATTTTCTCAAGAAACTGCTTGATGTCCATTTTGCGATGATAAGTGGTTTGTTGCCGCCACAGCTGCATAGCGTGTACCATAATCTGGTTCCATTTCTCAGAGGGATTTCATGATCGCTCTTCCAAATCCCTCCGTAAATCTGACAGAGGGATTGGGGGTTTTGCAGGGGAAGCTGCCACCTTTCCTGGCTGTTGCAGCTCAGACGCTGGAGAGCTTTGTCACGTCCTTGGATGAAGAGTCAGGTGCTGAAGATGGGGACAGTCGCTCCTCGGAGCACCGATTTGTTCTTGCTGTGGCAGGAATTATCGTCAGTAAGCGAAATTGTGGACCCTTAGTCAAAACTTGAAGCTGTTAACATTTAGCTGAATTGCAACGGACATAGAGGTTACACTTGAATGAGAGTTTCCCCCCCCAACCTTACCAGTTTTCTTTATATTTGACATCCACTCAGATGTAGCGGCAGTGCCATTGGGCCGGGACTTCCTGGCTTCTTCTGCCCAAAGTCTGCTCAACACACTGATGGAGAACTTGCAGGGGATGAAGCCAGGAGACTTCCCGAAACTGAAAGTGTATGAAAAGCCTTGTTAGAACCACAGAAAAGATGTTAACAGATAACGCTCATATAGATGAGTGGAAGTCGTTGATATTTAAAAAAGAACAAACCAACCTCAGCTAACATATGACACTAAATGGTAAACGACCAAAATGCTTATTTTGGTGTATATCTGAGTGGATGTTTTGTCACAGGTTGATGCTGATGGTGCTCTACAATGTCAGTATCAGTGTTGAGGGGCTGAAGTACATCAGTGCCTGCTCGAAGTTTTTCCCTGTCATCTCTACAGCCCTGGAAGGTAAAGGAGTTACAAAGTACAGCATCTCATTCAAATCTCATTCGAATAGTGCCAACACTCATGAAATTGTGTGAGTATTTAGTATTATGCATGTTATGTCTATAAGTGTTTGATATGTCCTCACGCGTCTTGCATTTACCTCGGCTTTCCCTTTCTTTTGGCCCACCAGATGAAGATCCAGAGGTCTGTCTCCATGCGCTGCACCTCTTCCAGTCAGTGGTGTTGGACGAGGTGTCTTTTGCATCGTTTGGACCGTCTGTGCTGGGCCAAAGCTTCATGGGTCGACTTGACCAGCTGACCAACGCCAATCAGCCGTCGCTGAGAGCCCTCGCCCAGCAGTCCCTGGGGGAGCTGCGAACTCTCAGTCAGGTAGGAAAGCTCGAAATCAGTTGGACCATCACAGTTGCAAAACACCAGGCTCCAAAAAAAAAGATTCGGTGACACAGCAGTCATATATTTGCAGGGCCTGGAATCTGGGTGAGGAGTGTCAGAACTCGATGACGCAGATTCAGATCTGTGTGACTGTGGTATTCCAGGACACTGTTTAAGAGTCTTCCTAATAAGCTGCATGAAGGAAAGTTTTGAATCCTGAAAAATCAGTGCGCAATGTTCAGCGAGTTTGATAGTGACTTTGATAGCATGTGCAAAGTAGATAAAATATATAACATGTTTATCATAATGTTACAGCTGGAACACACACACAGACACACACACACATACAGTACATACACACGCACACACACACTCATATGTTGTTTGAAAGTCGAAAGGATTCAGGAAATGACAAAACCAAGCAAAAGTGTCAGAAAAAATAGATGTCAAGAGAATAAAGTTATGATGTTAACAATCTGAATCCTGCTGAAGAGGCTTCGATTTATTAGACATTTGCAACATTAACTGTGCAGAGAAGCAATTAAAATACTGTGATAGCACCATTTTGCGCTTTAAATTGTGGACCACCATAGATTGTATAGAGTTTTTGAACTTCTTGCAGTGTTGAGTTTAGTAGTTGTTGCTCTTTCTTGCTACAAATTGAGGTACCGTATCGTCATTTGCATTTAAGTGTTCAACAGCGCTTGATATGTGATATTCAAACTCTTCAAGAAATGCGGCGCAGTGAGATGCTTAGAAATGAAACACATCAGAAAAAGTATCTTTCTGTTAATTGCGCAGCTTTATTGTGTACATTTTAGTCTTGATCAGTTCAACAAGGCTACAACACAGGATATACTGAAAGACAAGGAGAAGAGGGTTGGAAAAAGTCTCCACGAGGAAGGAACCAGCCAGGGGCTTGCAGGAGTTCCATGGTGAAGCTGGACTTAATAAGGTGACCTGTCAGCTTGATACCTGCGCTGGCCCCAAAAACCAATGAACAACAGTGGACAAGAAGCAGGAAGGGTGGGTTGGTCTTGTCATCCCCTCGTACCTGATTTCTTTGTGGGAGGGGTGGGGGTTTAAACTCATTACAAGAATACTACTCAGAATCTAAGGATGCTAAGAATGATCTAAAAAGTAGAAAGGGAAGTGAGAACAGTGAAAACCTCAAAGGGAGAAGAAGTCGAGGAGGGAAGCGCAGAGACTTCACACCCTCTGACCCACAGCAGGGCGTAGGAGCTGACTGAGCACCACCACCCATCTTATCCCTGCCGTGTCAACCTCTAAGAAGATGGAGCAGCAGCGTTGGGCTTCTCGTCACGGGTGACTGGGATGTTGCGGTCGCTGCGCCCAAAGTCACTTCCCGTGGTGACCTTTGGGCCGGTCAGGGTCAGCAGGCCATCGGTGGAGAGGGTGCAAGAGATTGCCGACTGATCGACGCTGGAGGGGAGGCGGTAGCGGCGTTGGAACTCACGAGCGATGTATCCGTGGTCATCCTGGGAGACCACAGAATCAACACGGGGAGAACTCTCAATCAGATTATCCTCACAAGTGAGGTTTTTTTTTAAATTTATCCCTCCAACGATTACACGTTCAGAAAAAGAGTTTGAACTTCAGCGGAGTGTAGTTACCACCATTGTGCATCACCATTTTTTGGAGATGCTGTTACACAAACAACCAAAGCAGAGATTCTTGGACCTATCCAAAATGTTCTTTCTCAATTCTCAAAACCCTTACTATTTCAGCAATATCAAGAAAGTCTTCTGTTTCGTAATATTCTATCAACTTGACAGATGAGTATAACACCAAATATTTCGAGTGTTCTGAAATCAGACTGAGTCCTATTTTACCAAAACTAAGTCACTGGCTCTGTTTTTTGTGATTGATTTTGCTTTTTAGACTCTGTGTAGTCTGTAACTGACCATTAGGCTGTAACTGACAAGATCAAAACGAAATTGCCTGGAGCCAGAGATCACTGAGGCAAAAGATCACATGTACTTCATCCCTATTTCTGTTAAATTGCGAAGAGCCTAAAATTTGGAGAAGGTGTAAGACCTTTGTTTCCATCTTTGGGCATTGGGCTACTGGTTACTCAGTAGCCCGATGCCCAAACTTGAAAGCAGTTGGGCGGCGTGTGATGTTTCTGTGTGCTGCTGTGCCATTGCTACCTGTCTCTCTCCATGCTTGCCCTGGATCTCCAGGTAGTCGTCCGTCACTTTCACGTTGAGCTCGTCAGGGGAGAAATGCTTGACGTCCAGGTAGACTGTGAACTTGTCCCTGTCGGACCTCACCTGAGGAATGCAGAAACACACAACACACAACAGGCTTAGGTCAGCCATCACCTTACTTTGAGAACGGATGGAGAAATCATGGGCTCTACAGCGGGTTAGATTGCACACGAGGCAGAGTGCACCCCCATTACCTCAGAGATGCCAGAGTTGGATGAATCCAGAAAGCCACGGAAGAGTGATTGTCTGTAGTACGGGCTAATAGTAGAGGCAGCGTATGGGAAGAGGTCGTAGTCGAACATGCCGTCGCCAAAGAACTGGTCGAAGAGTCTGGCTGGGTAGTTAAAGCCACGTCTGAACCAAGGGCGCTGGATGGTAATATCCATTTTGAGCCTGGTGGAAACCAAAAAAGTCCAGAGAGAAGTGGAGGAGAAGAGTGGAGGAAGAGCTGTGAAGAAGCAATGTCTGCCACGCTGCTGCTGCCCCCTCTTTATATACCTGAGAGTGCCCAAAGAGGGGCTTTAGCCACAATCCCCCTGGAATGGCATTAGCTCATTTTGGGTTGGGCTCTGTCAGCAGAATTACAGTACAGTCGGAGGGGGGCCAGTTTGCCACCCGGTCCAGACCCGAGTCAGACCCAGTGCCACAAGCTGCACATCAGATACCACAAACTGGACAAAAATCAACTTTGTCCAGAAAAACACAGTGAGGAACACAGTTAAATGACCGGATCGACTTAACCTGTGTGTCAGGGCCACATTCCATTTCAGTATAGGACAAACACACACACAGATGCGCGTGTGTACTCAGTGTAAGTGACATCATGGCACTGTGTTGTGTCTCTGTGTTAGGATGAAGGGCAGCTTTGGAGACAATGCCAAGCACAACAACCTCAGTAATTCCAGAATGAAACAGGGAGGAGGAGGAAGAGAGTGAATGAAAGAAAACAAAACCTTAGGATGAAGGGAGAGGTGGAAATCATCTGGGTGAACAGGTGGACAAAGGTGGGCAGGTCTGAAATACTAGATCTGAGGATCTCGGTGACTTCAAAACTTTTTTTGAATGATGCCAAAGTTAGAATACAGTAAAAAATATGCTAATGTTGTTTTAGTGTTACACAAGCAGCTACTAAAATTACATGTATTTGGACAGAACTCAGTCCTACTCAATCCTAAAATGCTGTGATTTGTTGAAAATGGTCCACAGCTACTACCATCTCTTTGACATTAGGATATTTGCATGAAATAGGTGAGACAAACATGAGACACAGTTG
This sequence comes from Carapus acus, assembly GCA_900312935.1. NCBI lineage: Eukaryota > Metazoa > Chordata > Actinopteri > Ophidiiformes > Carapidae > Carapus > Carapus acus. The sequence goes on from OMPJ01017249.1 coordinate 16,598, forward strand.
ATGAGGAACATTTCCTTCAATATCACAGAACGACAAGGAATGAACATGGCATGTGAGGGGAAAAAAACAAACAAAAATGTGTGTGTTTGGATGAGGAAGTCCGTCCTGTGCCAGCAGCTCCGTGCCAGCTGCACCAGTCTAATCCCACGAAGGCTTACGGGCTCCACACACCCAGCGGCCAACAGCAACAGAGATTTTGGGGTGGGCCGGGCAGGGTGGCGTGCAGCAGGTTGTTGGGCTGTGAGGCTGTTGCCGCAGACCGGACGCAGACACACTTTGACTGGTCAGCATTCTGGCTTTTTATCAATGGGACAAGTAGACAATGGTGATGTGCTGTGTGTCCACTGGGCGTCAAAGCCTGTTTGGCAAACACACTCCTGCTCTGCTGGCTTCATACAGCGTAGGAAATCCCAGAGAAGTCAGCAATTGCAGAATATAATTGCTTTTAACAATAGTCTGACCTTTTGTTAACCATTTCTTACACATTTTTTGTCACAGTGTAATTTATTTAATGCAATTTGGGCACATTTTTTGGCCAAATTATGAGGTTGAACTGGTGCACAGCACTTGAAACATGGACCTAACTACTTGTGTAAATCTTTTCTTGGAGGTCAGTTGGTGGAAACGTGAGCCTTAAATGCATAGTCATAAGAGTCATAATAGTTTAAAATTCAGTGACTATAGATACACATTTTACCCTTTCTGCAGGGTGTGTTTAACAAAAACAATCTTATCATTTCACAGAGGTAGGATGTTTGATATTGTTGACCTTTTTAAAAATGTTTTTCATAGTGTCTACCTGAGACAGGAAAAACCTGGGTATTGATTGGAATGAGTTTTCCGTAACCCGCCACCAGAGGGCAGTTTAACAGCAGACAGTTTAACGGCCCCACTTAGTTAAGTCCAAAAATTTGAGACATGTCCCGCTGAAAATGTACAGTATGTTTACTTTGTTAAGTCTGTATTGAATTTGAAAGCTTTCCCCTAATAAGCAGTAGGTTTTATATTTTGATTAGTCCGATGTCTGTGCCTTTATTGTTTGGTTGGTTAAGATACACCAAGATGTTGTGAGGGTGCAAGATGTTATTAACTAATGCCATTGCTTATGTGAGGAGCTGTCTGCCAGAAATGAGATTTAACGTTCCAGCAAATATCGACACAATTCTGGCAAATTACATTTAAAACTACTGTGTCGATTTCTTAAGATGTTTAGATGAACTCACAAAATCGATTTATCTATATTAACCTCAACCGGTAGAAAGGAGAGTCGAGGAGATTATCAGCCTCTGCCTCATAACACTCAACCGAAGTTAACCACCACCGTAGGTGTGAAGGTGTGAAAGTCTGACATAGATTTAAGATGTGCAATTGGATCAGATTTCGATGCAAAGCGTTGCACGGCTGTGGTTTTCACAGTTAATAAGCACCCAAATAGTTTGATGGGGCGCTGATCAATTCTTGCGCGTTTCATCCGTGACAACTATGTGATGATTGATATAAGATAAGGCTCTAATTTTAGACAGTCGTGGTTTAAGGTTCACATACTCGCAGTCACACATTCTGGGAGAGAAAGTCACACCGCCCAGACGAATCTCTCCTCCTACACCAACTCCACAACATCGTGAAGGACTAAGCATTTACCTCTGGGAGAGTGTGTGTGTGTGTATGTTTGTGTGTGTATGTGTGCATGTGTGTGTGTGTGTGTTGATACACATCCGACCCAGTGGAAATACAGGTTTTCACCTTGTCGACACGCTGCGGAGGATTAACTGGTGACAGGCAGAGAGCGAAACTGTTGGCCGACTTACTGTGCCGCAGCCGCGACAGGCGAGCGTCTTTCGTCAAACTGGGCACTTTTTAAAGAAATACTATTTTCAGAGCCAGCTGTTACGGGGAAGATCGGTCCCGCTGCTCATTATTTACGCCGTTTCTGTGTCGTTCCGAAGAGAGAGAACACAGCCAGACCGCGGGTATGATGAGAGACATCGCTCCTCCGGCGGTGGAGCGGCGCGGGCTGGAGGATGTGGCCGAGGAGGAGGACGCGTTCCCCGGCGAGGAGAGCGCCAAGGTCGCGGTGGATCCCGGGACACCCCAGGTGAGCGTCAGGACTTTGTCCCACCCGAATGTTTATTCTAACTAATCAAACAAACTGTATGCTCGTCGCCGTACAGTTCGGTCACGACTTTACGTACATGTTGATGTTACACGGGATGGAAAAAGACGCGCCGTACGGCCACCCGCATCTGAAGCGGCAGTTGAGGAGAAAGTAGCTCAGTGATTTGAGGAGAAAAGCGAGATTTTTTCACATTTGTCTCCCGCCAGGTGGTCGAGGAAGAGGGGGAGACGCTGTCAGTGTCCCAGCTGGAGGCTGAGTTCGCCCACCTGACGCTCCGTAAGCAGGTTTCCTACAGGTAAGACCAATAAAATCACGGTGCTCCCGCATCGCTGCGGACTGGTTCAACCTGAAAGTTCTGGTTGAACTGCGTCACAGTGTGCTGATGCGTGATTTGTGTTTTCCCCTCATGACACTGAGTATAAAGGCCGCATTTCCACATTGTATTATTGTAGAAATCCCTAAATTTACCACCGCCCATACTCTCACTACTGACATCTAGTGGTAGGGGGGAATACTGATCCAGGGGCAAGCGCCAGTTAGTGCCGCCTCAATTCCATTCCTGTGCCGTCTCCACAACAGTATGTTAAGTATGTTAACGTTTTGAAACAGACGAGCATGTGTGCAATAAAACCAGGAATCTTTGTTACATATGGAGATTAGCTCCCCCTAGTTCAGGCCCGAGCCCTTTTCGGTTCTGGGGCCCGCCTCAACACTGCAGCATTGCTCTGCGATGCTGGAATTTAGTCATTTTGCAAGTCATTTTGCAAGCAGTTGCACTCAGACTACAACCCGTATTGCATAATGTAGAGAGGGATGGATGTCAAATCTGCCAGCAACAGCTTCTTCCTCCTCCTCAATGTGACTACTTCTCCTACTTGCTGTCACCATCAGGCCAGAGGGCGCAGAGCACAGAAAAAGATGTAGATTTAATCAGCCACACTCGAGCTCAGGTCAGCCAGAGTGCGGCGAGCCGGAGGGGATTCACTCTAATCAAACCTGACGGCTCCAGATATCGCTGATGAGATCCCTCCGCTCCTCATCACGGCTAGCGGGTCACTGACACCACGTGGCGTCAGCCGCCCAGAGTGCGTACTCGAGACGTTTCTCCGGGTCAAAATTTCACTGACTCTTCCCCTGGTTGCTGTCAACAGCGCCCGTACTGCTCTTTTTGTCCGGGCTAATGAAAACTGGTTGCCGTAGAAACGCTGCGTGCGTGATGCTTTCTAATCTGATTGTGCTCCCCCTGTTTGTGCACAAACAGCTTTTACTCTCAGTCGCCAGCTGCCCTCTCCATCTCTGCAATCACAACCACTGTGCTGGTAAATTTTGACCTTTGACCCCGCCCTGGTTACCATAACAGCAAAGTGTGGGCCATGATGGTCCCTGTGTGGGCCTAATGTAGCCCACATGGGTGTGGAATACACGGGCGGATGGTGCTTTGTGACTGTGGGTTTCCAACTCACCTCAAACTATGGCTGAAGATAGTTTTTGATGGCCAAAGAAAGATGAGAAAAGAGATTCTGTTATAGAGATCATTGTAATTGTTAAATAGAGTAGATAGCAGTTGTATGGTGTTGACATAATATTACCACTACGGCTACCACTACTTTTACCACTTGTGATTTGGCTAGTGCTACTTGAACTACAACTGTGACTACAATAATAATACTACCACTACAAACACATCAAATAATAATAATAATAATACAGTCTGAAATAAGCGCTGCCAACAACACAAGATCCTTCTGAATTACGTGTTTGAAAAAAAATACCTAAGGTAATATCAAGAAGTAGTAAACTCAAACATTAATGTAAACAAGCAGCAATACGGCACAGCCAGGCTCTTTCGGCACTGAGGATGATTTGCTCCAATTTTCTCTAATTTGTTCCAATTTGCAGTCAGTGGTAATGATGATAATGTTTAATTATACTATTTCTGCTTATATAATTACGTGTGTACGTCAGAGCAAAAACCCTCCATATCTGCTTTGAAGGATTGGACAGCGAACATCTGTTTCCTCTGCCTCAGCGCTGAATCGGGGCAAATGTCGACGCCATTTTATCATATTTCTCTAAATGTGCTGATGATTCTGCCTGTGCGAGCGCGTCAGCAATCAGGTGCGACGTCTCAGAAACAGAAAGATGTTGAAGGAGTTGGAGGTCCCTCCGTAAATCACAGCTGCAGAGATTATCGCACCATAACTCGAATTGAGTATAATCCAGATTTGAGTGTGTGTCTGCGTGTGCGCTCGTGTGTGTGCTTGTGTGACTGGTGGGAGTTCGTGGGACTGCCAATTCTCCTGACTCACCAGATGCGTTACATAATGCAGAGACACACACAAATGCATATGCGCGCGCGCACACACACGCACACACACACACACACACGCACACACACACACACACGCACACACACACACACACATACACATCATGCTGCAGTAGCACAGACACAGCTGAGCATTGTGTGCCTCCTAAGCAGTGGTGATGAGACACACACTGCTCAGCTGTGCCCAGCGACATACAATGATCAGCCTCATAACCAGTGGCTGTGGACAACACACACATGAGCACACACACACACAAACAGACACACACAAACCAAGGAACATGAATCTCAGCATCGAGGTTTTCGCTGAGCCGCTTTGTCTTGCTACTACCTGATGGGGGCACTGCGCTGTGCACCTCTGACCTTGACCTTTTGACCTGTAACCTCTGGCTGACAGTGTGTGCTGTTTATTCAAACACTCTCTTGACCAAGAGTTGAGTAAATAGCATGTTGACCACACTCTCGCCTCCCAACACACACACAGATTTGGTGATGGCCTTGTGGATCAATGTGGCACTTCAAGATAAGTAGGTTAATCAATTCCAGCGATGATAATGGACACGCCACCATCATGACAAGCACAATCAAACACGCGCACACACACGATGTTGGGTTGAAGCTTTATTGTAGCTTTTCTGCTCAGATGATTTCTGATGAGTGATTCCGGCTGAGTTTAGGTCCAGCTGCTCCCAGCGAATGTCGGTGAATTGTCGCAAACATTTGTTTTATCAAATCGAGAAAAATGCCAAATTTGCTTGACGGCATTGTAGATAGCTTTCAGCTGGGGTGTGTTTGGCACGGCATGGGTACATCAGGGTTGCCGCAGATGGCATGGATTTATTCAGCAGCCAGATGGCTCAGTTCTTCTCTGCTGGTGATTCACGGGGTACGCTCAGCTCCTTTGTCTTGCCTTCACACACAGACACACACACACACACACACACACTCTCGCACATCTTGTCAGGAACATTTGGTGGGCCGAAGTCTTTGTCCTTGTCAAAGTTCTGAGGCTCCTTTAATATGTTATGCAGTCGAGATGTGCCCTTATTGCTAATGTCGATGTAGTTCAGGGGCCCTCTAGACTTTTCTTAGACAACAACATGATGTCAGCAGGGGAGGTGTGGAAGACACAGGTGGGTGTGTTATTACACTGGCTGGCCAGATGATGGCACTATGCTGACTACCTGGGGCAGGGGCGGGCAATTTATTTTTACCAGGGGCCACTTGAGAAACTTGAATTGAATGAGAGGGCCAACAACTTTCTTCTATTGTAAAATGCTCCAAATTAAATATTTTGGATAGCTGGTACTGACAATCAGAATGTTTGTTTAGTTTATATTGTTTATGATTGGCCTCATGCAGGCCAGACAGGGAGGTACAAAGGGCTGGATGTGTCCTGCGGGCCGTAGTTAGTTTTTTGGACGTTAAATGCAAGTCTGGATTTTTTTACCACTGAGAATCTTTTTTCATCAAGTTAACCTATTTAAAGTATTTTTTCCAATTTTTCAGCATTTTAATATTTTATGTTTTGACCTGAAAAAATACAACCGGATTTTATATTTGCTTTTTCTGTCTCTTTTATTGTTTTTTTTTTTTTTTTTTACTGTTTTGAGATACTAGGCGGTCAAATTTGAGTGGCTTCACTTGTGTGTGTACGTGTGTGTATGTGTATGTGTATGTGTCCGTGTATGTATGTGTGTGTGTGTGTTAAGAGGTCACACATCCAAGAGCCTTTTCACTTAACACCCAACTCATCCGTTTGCTTTTTTTAATCCCCATAATTTCTCTGTAATCCTGATAATTGTGACCGCCACTGTCTAAAAATATACACACACGAACTGCGTGTGTGCGTGCGCGTGTGTGCAGACATGTGTTCGCTCGTCAACAAAACTTGTAAGTTATTGCGTCAGCAGATGGATTAACGTCTGAATTGATAATCTTGGGCGGCCGAGAGGGCAAGCGGGAGGGAGAGAGATGCAAAGTAGGTCAGTGTGGGTGTTGGGAAGCAGAAAGCATCTCTAGCCTGAGTGGTGAGGTATTTGTCATGGAAATGCTGAGTGTGTGACAGCCGGGAGAGAGAATGGTGGGAGCAGAGGAGCAGGTGTGTGTGCGTGCGAGCATGCATGTGTGTGTGTGTGTGTGTATGCGCATGTGTTGGTATATGCAACCAAACCCTTCACTGTGTTTATTTCTTTGTTTACCCCTCTTTCCACACCTGAATGAATAACATCCCCTCAGAGGTTGCCAAGTATTCATCCCGTTAAATTCCCGGCATGATAGTCAGCCAACATGGCGGCCAACCAGCACCCTGTCCCCACACTGGCATTTTCTCATGTTTATGCTAAATCCAGACGTCAGTGGGTTTGGAGCTGTGTAGGCTGAGGCTCCAGTCGGGTTCAATGCTGAGGACACGCAGTAAAAGGAGAGATAAAAAAAGATAAAATCTAATAAAATAAGAATGCAATTTAACTGAACATCAGATACTAGATGATAAGAAAACGCACACAGCACAATGTTACCTCACACAAACTTAATCCATGACAATATCCACACTTCAATCAGTGATTTGAGGCTCGTGTCTTATTTTCTGTTGTTTTCAGTATCGGTTAAATACTGCCATCTGGCGGCCATTGATATTACGACGTCCAAATGACGTCACGCTGTCCTGGAGGGCCTGACCTCTTTAAATCATGTTACATTTATTTACCACTGCGCTCGTGTGCTTGTAACATCCCTCTGCAGGGGAATGTCTGCTCCTGCTAATGTGGAGTAGAGGAGATGTTTGTATGTCAGTGAAGAACATCGCCAAGTCTTAAAGTTGTGATGCGGCTCTGCATGTGTGACTTGAGATGGTGTGTGACTTGTGACTTAAAATGAAAAAAATCATCTTTGTGCGATTAAAAATGTCTATGAATTGGCTGGTAATCACATTTGCAGCCTCCCTGTGTTGGTTTGTGACCTTTCACTCACTGAATCGTCCTGATTTGCACACACCTGTGTGTTGTGTTTGTCGACACGCACACACACACACACACACCTTACCCATCTGCACCACTAAATCAGTATTCGTTACCATTTCATTTGTTTCCATTTGCTTAGCAGCCGCCGGCCATGCTTGTTTTTGGGTGTGTGTTTGTGTGTATTTTGTCCTTCCTTCATTCCTCCCACACGATTCAGGCCAGGATTGTGATTGGCTCAGACCACTCTCACACACCTGTTACACATTAAGGCATTCTGTGTACTTGTGAGCACGCTGGGGTGTGTGTGTGTGGTCAGGGCTGAGCGCCCACACCTGCGAGTCGTTGGCAGGCCTTTTCAGTCAGGCACATATACAGGGCAGCTGCAAGTCAGGACCCCTCTGTTGTCATTATCCACTTCCTGGTTTTAGCCGGGCTGCTGGAGGAACTCTGTGTGTATGTGGGTGTGTGAGACTGTGTGTGTGAGCGACTGTGTGTGTGAGTGTTTGTGTGGAGCATAGCAGAGTGTGTCGCACTCCTCAGGTGTGGGTGTGTGTCCGTATCAGCCTCCAACTTGGCTTTAGTGTCGTTGAGAATGTAGGAAAGAAAGAAAGGAAAGAGAGAGGAAGGGGACAAACCAAACTAGGACTTAAGAGACAGGAGGACGTGCACTCATGCAGACTCTAGTTAGAGATCACAAGTAGTACTTCTGCCGCTATACCCGCGCCAGGACTCTACTTTGGAGTACTGCTACCACTGTGGCTGCGTGGAATCTTGGGGGAAGAATGCCTGGAAGGATTATCCCCCTCTCCTGACTCGACACTAATCTCTAGACACACACACACACGCGCGCCTTTGGTGTCCTGTAGAGGGACCTTTGCCTTGTAGATTACTGACTTTGTAGCCTTTACTGAGTAGCTATTTGCAGTGCGGGTAAGTGTGCGTACTCATCTTGGAGTGTAATTGCCTCTACTTTGCTTACCATGGACAAAGTCATTTGTAAAACATCTTAATCTAATGATCGTACCCCAAACGTAATGCTTTAATTAGTGAAAGACGAGCAATTCCCATTTTATAGTTTTAATGCCCCTGTATTTATAGGTTGTCTCTTGCAGCCTGGTGAGTGTGAGTGTGTGCATGTGAACACGCCTGCAGTCAGAAGGACCACCCTGACCTCAGGATGGCATTTCCTTAATAAGCACCCAGAACCCCTCAGAATTTCCGGAGTATTCAGAGGAACATTTAGATTCTCCTGTAGGAAGTGTCAAAAGTCAGCTTATCTCCCAGCGTCTGAGGAATCTTCACCAACATGTGAGGTGAAGCTGCACAAGCCCACTTTTTTTTTTTCCTTTGAGCATGGAGCCCGAGACAGAGACAGACGCGCTCGTGAGACAGCAGTCCAGGCCCGAGTCCTTGGACATGCACGCCTGCGAGAACGGCCCAGAGGAGCCGCTGCTCGGAGCCGTAGGGCAGGCGGCAGATTTTGTAGAGGACGATGAAGACATCAGTTCCGCGTCCTCTTCCTCC
>OMPJ01017249.1:41092-51385 GCA_900312935.1 Carapus acus
CCCCTCCCCCTCTATCACTCCTCCCCCTCTCCCTCCCCCTGTCTGGTTGCAGACAGCCTTCTCAGACTTCTTGATGGGCAGCTCCAAAGACCTGTCTAAGCACATCAGAGTGGTGGTGAGAAGCTGTCAGTCTACCTGCAAATCAGCCTGTCGGTCTGGGTCTGTGTGTGAAGCTTTCGTGTGTGTGTGTCCTTCCCTCCCTCCCCCACTGCCCCCGTTTCCAGTGTGATGGGACAGATTTGACATCCAAGGTCCAGGATCTGAAGCTTCAGTGTCTTGTCTTCCTCAACATTCCAAGGTAACAAGCACACACCCCATGACAAACACACACGCTAACTGGCTGATTGTGATTCAAACCATTTAGCCACATATTTAATCAAATGCTTTAACCGCAACTTGATGTGTGGCACGGATGGAATCACTTCCCTGTGGCTGAAAACAAATTCCCTCTAATCTGCACTTTAAAAAGGCAAAGTAAATGCTTTTCCTTGGTCTGATGTCTTGCACACATCGTTATTAATTTATGGAACAGTTTGTTGTGTCTGGAGGGGATTTTTGTGTGTGCGTTGGAGTGGGGGAGGGCCTAAAGACAAATCATCGGGATGTGAGACGGTTCAGTCTTTGAATCTGCAACTGCTGTGTCTAGTGAGCCGTGTGTGTCTGTGCAGGTACTGCGCTGGCACCACCCCCTGGGGAAACCCCGGCGAGCATCACGACTTCGAGCCTCAGCGCCACGATGACGGATACATCGAGGTCATCGGATTCACCATGACATCGCTGGTGCGGACGCCCCGCCCCTCCTGAGAATTCGGATCCGCTCTGCTGGGGATGCCGACCCACGCCTCTGACTAGTCTCCAATGACTTGTGTCTCTGCAGGCCACCCTGCAGGTCGGAGGTCACGGCGAAAGGTTGCATCAGTGTCGAGAGGTCACGCTCACCACCTCGAAGCCACTCCCGGTGCAGGTACGGTTTCCGCCCGCCTCCACCGTCACAGAAGTTCACTGAGGTCAAGGAGGACCTCTGTCTGCCTGCGTGTAAAGCCAACCACCGTGTTCCCGGCTTTGGGTTCCCAGGTGGACGGCGAGCCGTGTCGCCTGGCGCCCTCAGTGATCCGCATCAGCCTGAGGAACCAAGCCAACATGGTGCAGAAGACCAAACGCAGGACGTCGCTGCCGCATCTCAATGAGTATGAGGCGCAGCTGCCACAGGGCAACATAAGAATGTTTCACACACACTTCCCTCACCCACCGACCCACTGTGTGTGTGTGATTGTGTGTGTTTCTTTGCACGTGCGCGTCTCAGCCAGCACCCATTACCGGAGAGGCTGAGGATCAGAGTGAGCCGCATCAGCATGAACGACTACGAGGCTCTGCACTACGACAAGGACAAACTACGGGAAGCATGTACGCCACACACACTCTCGCACACACTCCTATGCAATCTAGCTCGTTATGTGCCTGCTTGTCCATCTCATCATTCCCTCCCCCTGCTGCCCTGAGTGCGAGTGAGCACACAGCAGCGCTCACTGAGACACGTGCACCCTTGCGTGTGAACACAGGGTGGCGCTGTTGCCTCTAGTAATATTTCAGAGTGATAGTTATGAATGCATGTGTGCCTGTATTGTTTGTCCTAAATCTCATTGTAGATCTGTATGTTTCATGGTAATGAAATATGATTCTTTCTCTGTAGTGACATTATTGGGTACTTTTTTTTTTTACCCCCCGTCTGCCAATCAAACTGTAGCTTTGAATGTGTGATTAATATTTGATGCAGCGCGTCTGTACGTCCATCTTTGAGTCTGCATGTGTGTAGGAGGATGTGGCTGTCATCTTCCTTTGCTTTGCTCATCTTCCGTCTTTTTGAATCGATTTTTCTTCATGTCGACTGGCGCGAGCAAATTTAGATCAAAGCGACGAGCCTGGCCTGGTGGGTCGCAGCCTAGATTGTGTCTCGCACGATTCCACAATCACAGAAGAACCCACAGTTCTTTACAAAACGGAGACCTCACCAGGGTCACTAAAACAAATTGCCATCTTAAGGATCCCCCCCCTAGTTTCGCTCTGGGGTGGCTCACCTGCGTAGGTCTGGCAGGCTTTTAGCTGCGCTTTCCATTAACAAGCCACTGCGTTTGGCTCATTAGCGAAAACGGTAAACACGAAACTGGGCCGTTTACCCAGCATAAATGCGTCTGCGGCCATGATTTGGGCCCAGCGGTGTTTAAGGTGCGACTGTGCAAGTACACCCAGTTGTACTGCTCGAGTACGATGCGATGATGACCCATTTGCGGTCGGAACTTCACTGTTTTGGGTGAAGAAACTGGACTTAAAATGGCGTCACCGTTTTTCCCCATTAAAGTAGAGCTAGCCCTTGTGAATCGCCTTGTTGGGGCGATGATTTGAGCAGCTCTCCACCTCAACATTCACTGGCAGTAGTTTTAATATCTGCTTTAAAACTGTTGAGAATGGACTCGGGCAGTGGCCCCGGTCATCTACAAAAACCAGCAAGTCGAAGTAATTCCCTATTAGATGGATGGAATTAAAAAGCGGGAGTTGTGCGGGGGTCATGTTGTGTAGACCGGAGGCAGGCGTGTGTGTGCCAGCGTAAGTAGATTTCAAAGTGCTGCCGAATAAATTGTCTTGTTCCTCTGTATCTGCAGCCATTCCCGTGGGACTGATAGTTGTTCCTGGTGACAGCGATTTAGAAACCTGCAGAGAACACATCCAGCGTCTGCAAGAGGTAAGTAGGAGCGGAGGAGGGGAGAAAGGGGGGATGAAAGGGGAAGTGTCTCTCCATCACTAGATGAAAAGAATGAGGCTGTAGCACATGAAAGAGCAGAATAGAGAGAACAGGGAAGCCTTTTTCCAAAGTTTGGAACAAAGCTAATTAGAGCGAGGGAGCATGGGCGTGTGTGTGTGTGCGCGCGTGTGTTTGACTTCCAACATGTGGCACAGCTCCTTTTTTGCTCGACTCTCCCTCTACTCCTTTCCTCTTCCTTTAGGATTTCTGTTCTGTCCGTCAGTCCTTTGCAGCACAGGTTGGTAGCGCGATGCTCAAACGGTCTGAATGTTCTGGGCGTGGCTGCGAGGCACACGGGGAAACTAAGTCCCTCTTAAGTTAGTGTGGCACAAAAACAGACTGTCCAGAATCCAGTGGATTAATGATGGCGTGGATGTGTGTGTGTGTGTTGCAAGTTGAACTTTTCATTCTCTAACACACACACACACACACACACACACACGCACTCCATCATAAACAAACGCCCACCCGTGTAAACATAACTCACTCTGCTCAGGCGGGGTTGTCAGGTTCACACTGTGCCTGGTACCATATTACACAACACAAGCGCTAAGTAGAGTTTTAAAGAAAACAAAATGAACCAAAGTATTGTTGGCCTCGTACTGGATGTTAATTGTCTCCCTGTTCTACACCTTGACATTAGACAGAGGGTAATTTAGTGTTTATCTTGTAATGTAAAAGTTTGTAAAAATGTTAGTTTGATTTTGTAATGGCGTTGGATGACTCAGGAACACAACATACACAGTAAATGTATCTTCTATCTTTAATACTTAATACAAGATAACAGCGACTTGAGTAAATTCAGTGTACGTCTGAATAAAAACGAGCATTTCACAGAGTGCCCAGTGGCAACCCAGTAATTCTTTGCGTATTTGACTGGAGGTGGTGTGTGGTGTATTGCTCACATGGCTGAAAAGCCCTCGTCAAGTAGCGGTTGGGGTCAAGAGTGCAGCCATGAACTCGAGCTTGGGTGTGTCTTGGCTAATTGAACCCAATCATCAACTAACTGTAATTGGCTGGTTGAGTCACAGGGGCGATTACTGCACAGCCGTTTGAAGACGGCCGAAGAAACGACCCACATTTGGTCTCAAGGCCGCGAGGTTGTGCGCTAAAACGATACGCACATCATCAGCCCCGACTTTGACAACCTCATCGTCTTTGTCCCCAGCTGAAGTCGCACCCTAATTATTTCAATAATGACTTTGCGTTCTTCATCCCTCATGTCCCCTTAATCTAATAACGAGGTTCCTCCAAGTGGTGAGATGTCCTCGGGAGTTCCTTCCCCTCTCTGTGTCGTGCTAAAAAGTGGCAGAGGTGTTTCACGCCTGCACCACGTCACCTTTCTGCTTTGTGCTTCTTAGATGATAGCATGTAGAAGACAAAGGGAACTTGGCTTCAGTAAGTCCTTAATCAGTCTCGCGAGGCGCGGTGCCAGTGTGAGCGACCTGCGCTCCGGTGCGGCTTTGCTCGCCGGAGACTTTGCTTTAATACCGTCAAACCAATGGAACAAAGTGTGTAGCTGTGCGCGCGTTTAACTTCTTGAACACTTTTCCCCTGTGTGATTAATTACTCTGCACAAACTTAAGGCGGAGGCGCCTAAAGTCTGGGGCAGTTTGACTTGGACTTGTTGCAGCGAGACATAAGCTTCTTACTTTTTTTTCAGCGCACACGTTGGCAGACTGGAGCCGCCTGTGAACTTGTGTATGAAAACATATGTGCCTTGCAGTTCACACTTTTCTGAGGCGCTGTGATGCGAGAGGAGAATTCCCCTTAAATTCTTCGCTTAAAATGCAGCGGCGCTCTGGACGGAGGAAAGTAAAGAATCGTGCCGCTCGACAACCGGCAACTACTGAAGAGGCCTATTTGACTGTTTTGAAAGGAGATTGGTCGTTTCCCCGCAATGTCACTCCCGTCTGTCAATTTGACTTCCGTCCCCCCAGAACAGGGTGGTGGAAATTCACTTTCTGAGAGGACATTGCATCAGATCCAAACTTTGAAAGAAAGAGGACAACCCTCACCACAGGGTTTCTTTAATATTTGTCCATCTTTGCATCAGACACCACATAAACCACGCTCTGCATGTGACCGCTAACCAGCCAAACCCTTTGAACATACAGGCACCACAAAATAGTCACGTAACCCAAGTTGTACGCTGGAAACACCTGACGACACTGACAAAAGGCCACATCTCCATGGTGACAATAGTTTCCCCGCTGTGTCTCTATGTGGAAGCATGAGCTGTGTGTGATTGTGCAAACTTCTGCATGTGTGTAGCCCTTGGATGCATGACTTGTTTTCCTCACTTTGCTTTTCCCGGCGTCGTCTCTAGTGCGTCGCTTGTGCTGTGACCTGCGGGCCTGCAGAGGTTGAATGCATGTGTTACAAGACTACAGGGAGGTCTTGGCGGCCATAGTTGGCCTTTACTCTGTCTTGTTTACAATGTCGGTTTCAAATATGTATGCTGCAGGCAGGTGACTCATTGTTTTTGGTGTGCTTGGGCTCATTTTGAGGGCCTGAAAACGCAAATCAAGCAGTCTGGGGTGTCTGCAGTTTGTCGGCGCCATCATTTTCCCAAGGCAAACTAAACTTGGTGGTTCAGGTTGAGGGACCACAATGTCCTGGAGCGTGCCCAGATATGGGATTCTGAACCGTCGTTTTCAGCCACCTACCGCCTGGTCCGTCTCTGAAATTGAAAGACACGGATTGTCTCTCCAACATGGCCACGCCGATTATTGTCACGACTCTGTCTTTGTTTGGTGACAATTGGCAGCAGAGAGATGAAAACACCGTTTGAATCTCTGAGTGCGACACAGCTTTCAAAGGTCTGATTCATGCCTCAGATCTCATGAGCCTTACATGTATTTCTCCATTTTTCTCTTACCTCGCCTCCACTCCGCACCCGGCAAAGTAGGACGAAGTGGGCTGAAATGGGAGTCGTAAGTCAGTCGTGTACACGGCGAACCAGACAAAGTAGTATTTCCCCAACGCTGTTTGGGAAATGGAGGAAATGTGCTCTAGTTTCCCAAATGGGTCGTTGCCACAAATCTCACTGGACTCGAATGAATCGCAGTATTTTCGGGGAGGGACTCCCTTTTAAATATTTGGGACTGAATTTTGACTGACGTCTCGCCAAGTAGTGCCAACCGAAGTTGATTTGAAGAATAAATGCTAACTGTTAGATATGGATTAATTGCGATACAAAGTTTTAATTGGCTAGCGCTAAAATAAAACTGCATATCGATGGACTTGAAAAAATTAAGTGCCGTGTTAATTGAGCTTCAAACGTATTAGAATTCAGTGGCTCCAAACTGGGGTTCAGATTAGACT
Organism: Carapus acus; assembly: GCA_900312935.1. Taxonomy (NCBI): domain Eukaryota; kingdom Metazoa; phylum Chordata; class Actinopteri; order Ophidiiformes; family Carapidae; genus Carapus; species Carapus acus. Next base: position 47,217 of record OMPJ01017249.1, read on the forward strand.
AATTCGGGGATGAAAAAATAGGCAGATTGTGGTCCGATAGTTGCCACAGCCTTTTGTGGTATCCGAGATCGGCTCGTTGATATTCTCAGAGGATGCAGCAGCGTTTATGTAACAGAAGCTGTGCTCCTTGCCACTTTTGCGAAATGTTTTTTTTTTTTTTTTCTCCCCCCTTTACCTCCTTTCTTGCCTGAGGGACTTTGCTGCTTGGATCCATACCGTCACGCTCTGTCAACCTGATTCCCGCGTCCAAAGGTCCTGCATTCATCCAGAGCGCTGGCAGTCGCAATTTGCATTGTACCGGCGTAGCCCGGAGGCCTGCAGCCTCTCCACTCGCACTGCTCGTAGCGGGAGACTTTCAAAGACCCAGCCAGTTATGGTTTAACCGCCACCATATTGCGAGAGTGTCATTAGCGGGGCTGGAACAAGTGGCGCCGCGAGGTGAATATTTTGACACGCGCCCGCCTGCCTGTTGGGGCCGCGGCTACCTCGCCAGGCGCGTTAAATGCTAAATACTTGGTGGCAGCTGAGGTGAAGAGTGATGCAAAGTGGAGTGGCAGATGTATTAAGGCGCTAGTGGTGCGCTCGGATGCCGCTTCTAGGCGACCTGCCATTTCATGGCTGAGTGTGGAAGTGGGTAGAGTACCTGTGGGGAGCAACGCAGCAACGCCGGAAGAGGTGAAGAACTGGAGTCAAAGGCGGGGGAGAGACCGAGGACGTGTCCCGAGTGGCGGAGGGCAGACGCTAGTTGCGAGACAAGTTGACAGGGGGTGTCTTTGGACACCCTGACCAGAGCCTGCTGGCTGACAGCAGTTTGAATCCAGTGGAGAGCAAAGGATTTTTTTTTTTGTCCTTTAAGATTCTGTAGGCAGATTTTGTCAGTTGGTTGCGCCTTAATTACTAAAAATCATACCCAAATTAAAAAATAAATGGAGACGTAAAACTCTCTCGTTCCATTGCTCACTACACGCATGTGCCCTTGAATGTAATACCTCTGCGTTTTGTAACAAATGAACCAAGGTGCATTGTGGGACTTGAGCTACTTTTTTTTTTTTTTTTTTTTTCCAGGCTGTTTCGGTTCTTTTCGCTGTTGATTGGTAGAAGGTTCTGCTGCTTGTCCGTGACCTGCGCTGACATTCCCCTTTGGAATCTCTCATGAGTCCAGGTTATATAACCATCCACGTTAGGGCTGCGATGGGCTGCTGGCCCCTCGGCGTGAAGGCCGACAGCAGCGGAGACGGACCTCACCGCGCCAACCTCCCAGCTATAGCCAAACATTTAACAAACCGCAATCAAAGGGTTCAAGGTTGGGCATCTGGCTCCAGCACGCAGGTTTGAAGCTCGCAGCGCTTTGGAGATGTTGCCCAACAGCATGAAAACAGAAATCTGAGGTGGGCTTGTTAAAAATAATGAGCTGTGTGGGATTTTTGTTTCACTGCTGTTGAAGCTTCTGATATCACAAAGGTTTGTCTGGCCCCACGCGTTCTCCTTTTTTTTTGTTTTTTTTTGTTTCCGGTTATCAGTTCACAATCGGTTCACCTAATCTGTCATCTCGATCTTGAGCCAGTCGTTAGCCGCAGGACATGGGTTACGTCACTTGGGTGTGTAATCACACAAGTTACAAACGAGGTTTGCCACGGCCTCATTCTCTTCAAAGAGACACTACTTGCTCCCTTATCACCATTGTGGGATCGCCTTTGCTGGAATGATAATGAAGACATCATCAATTGTCGTTTAACCATATCCGAATCTCAAATCTGAGCTGGAAGCGTACAAAATGCCAAACAAATGCCAATGCTTCACTAATGCATCGGCACAATAACTTCGCTGCATTCATAAGCGATCCTTGATTAAAAAGTTGCGCCGCAAACAATGAACAGCTGGTGTTGCACCTGCAGTCAGTGTCTCGCACACTGAACAGATAATTTGTTTTTTCAGCATAGCGGTTTTTATTTCTTGCCTGGATACACACAAACACACACCTCAGACTGAAGTCCTTGGTGTCTTTGATCAAGCTGCTCCACGTGCAGAGATGAATGCAGTTTGTCTCCAGATTGATGTGGCGCCTCGTTACTCGCTCTCCCTCCGTGTTAAGAATGAGCAAATCCAAGAGTTGTGGGATTATTTGCAGCAGCCCTCGCACACCAGAAGCGTGTGCTCCACCGCTGCCGAGGAGCTTCTGTTGAGATAGTCCGTCAGCGGGGATCAGATGATGCAGTGGATGTTTGCTTGTCCTCCATGTTGGCCATGTGGTCTTGAAACATGGCAGCCAGGAAATTTGAATTATTTGTTTTGAACCGTGCTGCTGTGTTAATTAATTTGGGCTGGATCAGCAGTCAAAGGCAGCACTCTTGAGCCGTTATCAGCATGGTGTTACCTAGCAACAATGGTGATGCAACACCGCTCGCGGCCTTTGATCTAGAAGTTTCTGATGCAAACAGACCTATTTCCAGACGGAATGAAGGAGGCATCAGTTCTTGTAATACGTTGGCTCCCGTGGAGCCCCTGTTGTGCCGTCGCTGACACATTTGGGTTCTTCTCCCCCCATATCAAGAGGAACATTCCTTGGCACCCAAACCCAATTGAGCATTTGAGACCTGCAACATTTTTGATTTGAGAATAATTTCGGATACATCGAGACTCATAGTGGAATATATCTCTATTCAGTATTTGTCTGTATAGGAGGGATTTGATCCAATATCTATAGGTTTTCTGTCGAAACCTTCAAGCCTTAAACTGGGATCTGCACCATGACACGTTGGGTCTGTCCTGTCCCACCCCTCATCCACCCTTTATCTGCTCACTTCAGACTGGCCATCTGTCAACCTCGCTACAACCCAGTTAGTCAGAGCAGCACCTTTCATTGTCGAGCTTGTTTTCCTCCATTTGTTAGAATTTAATTTTTTTTTCCAGACCTTCAGACTTTGTGGCCACAGTGCTGAACTGAAATTGGTTTTTCCGATGGATTTAAGCCGCCCATAGTCAATATTTCGTTCCAGCAGGGTGCTCATTATCTTCACATTCTGCCATTTTCATGCTAAAATCCGGCAGTATAGCGCTGTGTTCCCCCAAGACTTTATTGGAACCGTTGTGGGAAAGCCTCTTACACAGCGTGGCAGCCGTGATATGCAGGCTTCTGTGGAGACACGACCAAAGTCTGCCACAAACAACCAAGCCCTCGGGCTGCTGAAGTTAGAGGAGACGCCCCCCGCCCCCGCCCCGCAACTGACATCAAAAATGCTAATATGCTTGAAAGCAAGCCTGAGCTTCCAACCCGAACAGACGTTTTGCCAAGCTCGCCGCTCTCATCGGCCCTCTACGGTCCCACGGGCCCCAGAGACGCGTTGGTCAATGCTGATAAATCCGACCAACTGCAAATATTGCCCTGTTAGCTCAGTAATTTTCCACGCAGGTTCCCCAGTGGGCGCCACGTGACGCCGTGGAAAAAAAACAACCAATCAACATAATAAATGTAGCACAGTATTCTGTCTGTTACCAAAGGCTTTACAGATGCCAGAACTGAGCTCTGAGGGCGAATAAATGCCCAGAGACCCTTGACGTTGTCTCTCCCAAGGTTTCTTCGTCAGTCTGAGGACATGCCGAAGGCATTGCTGCTGAAAGTACAAAATGACACCGACGTACTGGGAGCGAGAGAATCTGAAGTGGCTACATTGGAATTGTTCTGAGGCAAACGTGGTTGTTACCATGGCGATGTTGATTTCTCGTATGTGCCATTCAGCCACATCTCAATTCAGATTCGGGAGCAGTATGAGGTTGTTGTGACTGGAGTTTGGTCTTTATGCAAACACTTGGCACAGTGAGTTTCAGGCACCATCCTCGCAGATTAGCAAAAGGATTGCGTCGCTAACTTTTGAAAATGTGAAAACGACGAGGCCTGAGGGTGAAGGCCATGTTTTAATGGTTCCATTGTCTAGATTCGATGATGTTGGCAGTTACCGAGGCCTGATGAGGCTTTCCAAACAACCAGATGTCCTAGTCGCATGTCACCTGTGTCATGGCGTACAAAAGACACGCGAACAAATGTTTTTGTTTGATTTCAGGTCTTCGTTTTACTTGTATAGTTTTTCCGCTGACGTCCAATGAAATGGCCCCTTGACTTAACATAAAAAACAGTTTATCTGCCACACAGACTTGGCCAAGAATTTCCCTAA
>OMPJ01017252.1:9078-21353 GCA_900312935.1 Carapus acus
CGTGCCGAGGTGGGGGGACGAAGGGGGCATATGTGAAAAGGGGTTGGAGGGACAGACGGATGGGGGAACATGTTTTTTTACACAGTGCGGGATTAACGCTTTGATAAGGAGAAAATTGGGAAGTCAAAGCGATGCGCGGGGGTATTGGGGGGTTCCAGCTGTTCCTCTCATCTTCTGCGCAATTCCTCTTTTCCTCCTTCCTCTTCCCTCGCTCTCTCCTTCCTTCCCTCCTCCCCTCCACAGGATAAATGTGTCAGATGGAGCCGGCCTCATAGGGAGAGCGAGATCTAAGGAAACTGTCGCCGGGTGGGGACGACTTGTGACACGCGAGCTCAGGCGCACGCGCGCGCGGCGAGACAAGCGCGGCATGTGTCAGCGCTGACTTCACAAGGTCGGAGCTGTAACACAGCGAGGGGTCGGAGAAATTAGGTCAGACCAAACACACACGCACACACACAGATTCTCGTACTGGTGCCATGTCGCGTGTATCCGAATATTTGAGCCATTTACAGATCTACTTTAATGAAATGAAAAAAAATGAAACTCTGTCTGGTCCACACTGAGGAAGATTCCCCCAACTAACAACAACGTTGGTTATGACTTTTGTTACGACGTCTGCGACCTCTGCTTGGATCTGCAAACTTGGACGACTAAGTGCCTCCACAGACAGAAATGGCTTCTATGTGTTCGCTCTTGGTGTGTGTAGGTGTGCGGGCGCGTGTCTGCACATTCAGATTCAAACTCGACGTGTCAGGGTGAAAATTAAGAAGTCGGTCAGACTCGGTGCCAGAGAGGAGGCGCTGTACTCCGGTGACATGAGGGAAAGAAATATTCACACCTTTCATCTTTCGTCTTAATAAATTCGATCCAAACTCCCAGTGCACGCGCTAAATATAAAGAGACACTCCAGGCCTTAAACATCAACTAAACAAGCAAAGCTTGGTCTGAAATGCACCAAGGGTTTCTGGATAGATTCCTCCAAAATACTTAAAACATGAGCTGTTTGTTTGCTCAGTGTGAGAGTGTATGTGTGTGTGAGTCCGTGGATGATCCAGATGTATGTTTTTCCTTTTACGGTTGTTTGCATTAGCCGGTCGAATCAATATTGGGGCAAAACAACCTCCGTCCTCAGCAGACAGGATCGCTTTGGCATTCTAAAGGTGAATCTTTCGCGACGGGCCAGACACAACATAGACTCCCGATTTGAGAGGGGGAGCGATGCGAAGTCTGCAGAGGCAGAGTCGCTCGTCCAGTCGCTTCATTGGTCCTTATTAGTGCAGGGAGGGAGGAGGGACGTAGCGGAGTGATTCGGGGGAAATGCCAAGGAGGTGATGTCCTCCTGAGACCTGAAGGTTGGTGTAGAGGTTCTTAAGAGTTTCTTTGGAGCAAATGCTGGTCTGTGCAAAAATTATGAAATCCGGAAAACATGCAAACGCCAATACTAACCCTAAGTAAGTCTTCTATAAAGTCCTGGTTCCGACTTCGATTCCGATCCCTATCCCACTCCTCTCCTCAATAGGTGTGTTTGTCCTCCTGAGGAGATTTAACTGGGTTCACCTCTGGTCCCTTGAAGAAGCAGGGGGCCATCGCCTGCTGCTAATGATTCACATACATGCCGCAGGTTGAGCTGGATCAAGGATCGACTTTTTGGTTTTGACAAGCTAAGTCTCATTTTATCGTGAGACTGACAGGAGCATCGCTAATGGAAACGTCTCACAGAGTTTGTCGGATTGAGCGCATCTGGCGTCAAAGCCGTCCCTGATTGTGGCGCTCATTTGTAAGAACTTATCTTCAGGTCGTCTCTTTGTCTTGGGATGTCGCTAAATGGAAATGTTGTCAGAATATCAGGCTTTAAAAAAAAAGCATTGGGACTCAGGTTTAGGAAATGATTTTTATAATTCTATCTTGCCTCTTGCCAACGTTTACCTCTCAAAATCTGTCTTCATCGCCTTCTTCACAGTATGCAGTCCAAAACTCGCTCCCAGAGTCACTCCAGAGAGGCGTCACTCTGCTGTGTTTATACTTGTTTTACTTGGTTAATTATGTTTGTTTGGTTGTTGTTTGCCTCTTGGTTTACACGAAAAATTTCACAGATTCTCCTCCTGGTGAATTTTTGCAGAATATTTTATATCCCCTCCTCGCCCATAGCTGTGTCTTCCATATGACGTTTTTGTACCATAAACTGTCAAATTAATTGTCCTCAAGGGACGAATGAGAGTCCAAATAACGAAGGCGGCTGACGCCGCGTCAAAGACGCTACGCTAATTAAGTGCCCAAACAAAGGGCAACTGCTATCAAGTGCAGACATTCAAACTTTCTGTATATAACAGCATCAACACATTTGATTTGAGTCTCTATGTATCAACCTCTGTAAAACAAATACACCCAAAGTACATTTCCTAACCTTCCCCGGATAACAAAAAGCAATATTGTTGTGCCAACAGCAAAGCTTTTCATTTCCAACCCTTTCTGTAGAGCCAAAATGTAAACACTGGCCAGAATTTGGGCCACGAGTTGTTTGTTGTCGTCGCTCCGTCAGCCTCGCCAATCACGACATCAAGGCTGTGCCCAAAATCCCTCCAGCATGAAACGAGGCAGAATAGTGGCGGCGGAGGCCTGAAAGCAGTGGGAAAATGAGCGAGGGTGGAACATAACAGACGGATTTCACTGAAGACTCGCTGCGACAGGTGGGGTGGTTTTCTTTTGGATCCAATCGTCTCCAGCCTTTGCTGATTAATTGGCCAAAAGTGATGTCACGAGAAACAATGTCGCCAAAACAGATGAAACAGCGGTGGCATTTAATAGTTGCTGAAATACTAATTAACCTGAGTCGGTCTGTCAGCAGTGCCATAATATTACCTTTGGTCAGAGAACACCAGGTAGTATTCGGTAGTATTGATAACAATTATTAATGGTATAGCAAGGTAAAGATCTTTACCTTTGTTTAACCCTTGGATGCACAACTTACCAATACCTACACTCTTCCACAAGTGTAGTGAGGTCATTTTTGACCCCAATCTAAATTCTCAAAATATTCCCTCATGTCACAAACATGTTTCACGAGGAATACCTGGAATGTAAATATGTCCTCCTGAGACCCAGGGCAAAAAAAGGTTTGTGATTTTTTTTTTTTTCCACCACAACTTTTGGGTGAAAAAAAATTACTACAATTAAAAAAAAAATGTCAGAACATGTTTTGGTTTTGGTTTTTTACAATATGTTCTTACCCAACCCTATCCCTAAATATAGAATAATAGAATAGAATAGAATAGAATAGAATGCTTTTATTGTCATTGTGGAACATATCAAGAGAATCATGGCACAACATAATTAAGGCGCAGCTCCTTAATATATGAACATATAAACACATTTAGAGTTGTACATTAACCTCTGAACTCTAACCACTTTTAGGGTTGTACATTTACAACTGAACTCTTTTGAACCCTAGTTTTTAGAGTGAGGAATACTCCTGAGAGAGAGCTGATTATCTTTCTCAGAGAATCAGCTAACCCTAACCCAAACCGGAACCAGGAAGAAAATTCAGTCAAGACTCCAGCCCCACACATATCACGTAATTGAAAATCCCTCTGTTAGGGCCAACAGGAATCAACACAGTGGCATGTATGGCCTCAGAGATCCGGACCAAAAACGTCCTCTAAACCAAAAATGCCCTGTACAGAAGGCCAAAAAAATAGTTGGGTCTCAGGGGGATATTCCAATTTTCTTTTATAAAGATTTTGAAGAATGACAACCCCTAGGCTCATTTTTGCCCCCCACGTGTGCATCTAAGGGTTAAGAGTACAGGTCGTGAGTTAGTACATCCGCAGGTTAACTGATAAAACATCAGACACCAAGTGATTGAGGAGGTTATTTCATCGCGATCTCAGATTTAATTAAGCTATTATTTGTTGTAGTTGAATTAACAGTAATGAGCACATCCTAATGAGCGCGCAGGCTGCGGCGGTAATGAGACAGACACACGTGGTGAAGGTGCGTGACTGTGTGACTCAGACTCTTCATGCATCGAGGCGTCATCGCGCTCACGTCGTCTCTGAGTCAGATGTCGCTGAACGCAGACAGAGCCGGGGAGGCGGGAACGAAAGTGGAAGCTAGGGCGGCAGAAGCAGTGGGAGCGCTGCGAGAGAAACTTTCTGATGTAGACAAAGTTACTGGCAGTCGGAAAGAAAATTGTCACCACAGGGCCGGAAATAGAGCTGCGAAACCAGGGGGAAAATAAAGTGGTTGGCTGTATGTGCACGGTACCTCTGACTGAGACAGGAAGGCGGCGTTCGTTGGCGTTAGCAGGTTGGCCGAGGACGGCGCGGGCTTCTCAAACTGACCCCTGATGTGGTACTGGCCGGGTCCAGGCACCCCCTGTAGGGACAGAGATCGATGAAGGAGATGAATAGAAAGCCCGGGGCGCTTCTGGGCGCTTCTGGCTGAATCGATATTTTGGTGCAACACTTTGGTAAAAATCAATTTTCATTCAAACGTCCTTTTTGAGGAAAAGTGGGACAGATCGTGGCGAAATGAGATGGAACGCGCAGGTGTTTTTCACCATTTCAAAAAAGCGGACACCGTCTTTTGTGCGTTCCAGGAAAAGGGACGGCACGGTGGAGACAGACGAGGGGAGAGAATAAAGGACCAAAGACAAACAACCAGGGGAAACATCAAAAGATGAGCGGATCTGCCCTCTTTTTCCACGCTGCTGTGCATTTGACGAGGGGATAGAGACGGAAAAAAGCGTGGGATTCGGTTTGTCTTGCCCCTGGTTCAGAGGTTGGACAGCTCTGTGTGCCGCTGCCGCTCTGGCATTTATTGGGGGAACCGGCTAAAGTCTCCCTCGCTCGGACCGAGATGGAGGAAACACAGATTCCTGAGGACAAACCGTGAAACTTTCTCGTCCTGTTAGACCCAAAACAAGTTTGCAGAGCCGGCAGCGACCTGCCTCGGTGTGCAGAGTGCTGCGAGGACCACTGTCGTTAGAAGGTCCGTCCAAACGCTGTGGAGCTGAATGTCAGCTCGTCCCAGTGTCTCCATGCCTAAGGACAGCGCAGCCTGTATTAATGAACTCCGACTACCGTCTCCTCTCTCCCAGCGAGTAACTTTCTTGCTGGAAATCTGAAATGTCAGAAACATCTCGCGAGGTAAAGCTGCCACAGTAAATGTTTTACACAGGGTAAAAAGTGTAGAGTCCTCCAGGAAATCTGCAGCTGACAGCCGCGCGGATGGGCTGCTGCAGAGATGGCTGGGCGGACGTCCCGCTGCAGTTTGAATTTACTTATAAATGTTAAATATCTCCAGAAAACAGAGCCTCGACCTCGGGCCGCGCGTTCCTGCGTTCAAAGAATCTCCCGCTGCCTCTGTGCACCGTCGCCCTTGACCAGAAAAAGCAGTGGAATCAAAGGATTAGTGGGAATAACAAAAACTTTTGGATGCCGCTGGAACGACTCGCTCAGCTTCGCTCTGGCGTAGCCTGTGGCCATGACACGATTTAACTCCGCGGAGCCAAAGGTTCAACCGGCGCAGTGCACTGCAGTGGCGGCACGAGGGTAAACATGACGGACGAGACAGAAACCTGGAAATAATGCCGGAGGAGCAGGCGGACAGCTGTTAAATCAGGGTAAAACATGAGCGAGAGGGCGAGAAAGCGTGCCACTTGTGGACAGTCTTGGCGTGAAATTGCTCTTGAGCAAGGAGCTGCACCGCTAACTGGTCATCGCTAACCTCTCCGTAAAGCCGACTGCTCCTAAAAATTACAAGGATGTCTCAAGTGCAGGCAGTTTTCTTTGGCATGAAAAATGTACCAACACATCTCTAAAAATGTAGATGTGTAATCAGCAAGATTACTTATTATAGAAGTGGTGAAATGGAACCAAACCTTCCCCCCCCAAAAAATGGTTACGTAGTTCAAATAACAGCAAATTTTGATCAAGTGTGTGTGTGTCTGTGCGCGTGCGCGTGCCAAGGCTCTCAAAAGAAGCTGCTGATTGGCCGAGGCAGCTCCGCTCCGGTGTTTCAAGGAAGAATCATGGTCCTGCATTTTATTTCACCCTGATTCGTGATAGAATCAGGCGCTTCATTATTGCCTCTCGTCTGAAGAAGCTCCCGCCCTGCTCTCGTCCCCCTTTTTTTGACTTAAGTTTTGACAAATCACATAAAGCACCAGTTCTCCGTGTTAATCCCTTTGCTTCTCCTGCGCCGCAGTAATATTCCACGGCACCGAGCTGCTAAACTGCTGCTAAACGGCGTCCCAAGTCTCGCCGCGGACGCCGTCTCACTGCAGACGGTGAGACTCGGTAATGTTGGGTGGTGTTTTTTTTGGCCTGGTGCGAGTCACGCGTAAGTCCACAGGACAGCAGCAGCCCATGGCTATCGGGGCCAGACTGTGGCAGACATGCAGAACTAAAGGTGTTTGTCCTGGGCTGACCCGCTGTGGGAGGACACATCTGGTTGGTACGTGTGTGTGTGTGTGTGTGTGTGTGTGTGTGTGTGTCTCACTAATGATGATTGGTAGGAGTGCAACCTTCAAAATAAGGGGGTCTAATCAGAATATGAGCCATGCGGACAACCACAAAGGGGAAAATGAACAAACGTAGGGACAAAGAAGACGCAGAGAGACAGAAAAAAATATAAATATATCCTTCTAAAGTAACTAAATGACTTCAATGTTAAGGACACAGTGTTTTGCGGACATGTTAGTTATTTGTGGTGTGTGCTGTGCGACGAGGCGGAGGGTGAATCGGGGCCTTCAGAAGACTTTTGCCTGACTGAAACCATCACAGCACTGGCAAGTACTCACGAACACACACACTCATACACTCACACGTACACACACACACACACACACACAGGTTCATAAGCAGGTGAGACGCTCCAGTTCAACGCTCTGATGTATATGTGTCCAAAATGTGTCCAACTGAGTGTGTGGAGTCGGCTGGTGAGCATAAGTTGTTATCTACTGCCCCCTAAGGGCGCCTTGACGAACTGATGACCATCGGAGAGCGATTTGAATCTATTTTTTCAACGTGCTGTTTCTTTATCTCCCGTTCGTGATCCTCAGTCACCGTTTCTGCGCGCAGATCTACAACTCCAACACACTGAGACGTCTTTAAAAATGCAAGGAGCTGCGAGAGAGGTCAGGTTTGTTTGCAGCTTTGCCGTTTTCACCTTATTTTTCTTGTTCTTTCCACTAATACACAGCTGGCACGGGGTCATCTCCCAGTCACCTGGACCGGGACTGGAAAGCTGTGTGAACCGCACAGCTGGATGTCAAGTGCACCTCTCTTCTAGCTCTCCTTCAACTAAAGATACCAGAACTGCATACACATACACACACAGATGCACACACACTTGCCTTCTTCTCTTCTTGCATGGGCACCAGTTCATGGTAGCGTGGGATGATGAGCTCCGTCTTGCCTCTCTGCTCCTTCAGCAGATTCACATTCTCGTACTGAGGTGCTTGAGATCTGAGGGCGACAGAGGGAGAGAGGAAGGAGCAGAGAGAGAGAGAGAGCGTCAGCGTGGAGGGTTGCAGACAAAACCAGCGAGGACAGAGCGGAGCGGCGGGAGGGGAAAATGGAAAGATTGGACTGATAAATGAGGGAAGAGCATTGAATAAACAGAGCAAATGAAGGACAGATGGCAGCGGCGGGGCCGCAGATAGACAGGTAGCAAAGCAGCTCGGAGGGAAGATGGGCGCCACAGATATCATCCCGGGCGAGGAGAGAGAAGCGCAGGCCGCGCTCGCTTTTGTTTTCCCACAGTCACATGCTGCATATGCTGCCACGCTCGTGTGTGTGTGGGAGTGTGTGTGCGTACGGATGCGAATGCGGAGTGTATACGGTGGCCTCTGCTGGCAGCCGCCTCCTGTAGGAGCAGCAGTGCTCTTCACCCTCACAACACTTCCAGCCGTACAGTACATCCTCCTCCTCTATGCGAGTGGTGTTACCAAACACAGAAAATGTTACATCAACAAATCTTTTTGCATATATTTCAAATGTACATCTTACTTATTCTCACCCTGAACCACATCAGCATGGCGGCAAAGGGCCTAATGTCATTTTAAGGGGGGTGTAAAAGTACTTGAATACTCCTTAACCCTCAGATGCTCATGTGGGGTCAAACATGACCCCAGGGGTTGTTATTCTCCAAAATTTTTATAAAGAAAAAATTTAATATATTCATATTACAAGTATTCCTCATTAAACATGTTTGTGACATGAGGCGATATTTTTCTTTATTTATGTTTTTGTTTATTTTGAGAAAATTCTCAACATTTGGAGAATTTTGATTGGGGTCAAAAATGACCTCATTGGAAGAGTGTAGGTATTTGTAGGTTGTGCATCCAAGGGTTAAGAAATATTTGATTTTGACCATTTTTGAGTTAGTCAGTTTCAAAATATCACTTCTGCACCTTCATTTAGGTAAAAAAATAAATTGGGTCTTTGCTTTGTTATCATGACGTACAGTGCATCCTTGTGATTTCAACTAAATAAACTTGAATTAATCATCAATTATCAGCATAGAACCAATTGACAAGTTTACAAGCTGGTTCCATCGCTCCATCCACGCTAGTGTTTCTTGACAAACTGGCATTTTAAAAAATGTATGTCTGGGTGGGCCATCACTTTGCTTGTAACATAATCCACATGCATTGTGGGAGATGTAGTTTGTGGGTCTGTGCACGCTCAATCAAAGGATAGACTCGTATTGAAATAATCCTAGAGGGCCACATTTGGCCCGCAGGCCTGGAGTTAGACGCCTGTGATTTACACTCTCAGAGGTGAAGCAGATGTTGTGAATCCTCAATGATGAGCTGCTTCTTGGTCCTGAGCTCCTCCATAGGGTGCTGCTGAAGTGTCCTTGAGCGATTGAAAGGTGGCCAGATACAGGTAGTGACAGCCAATCCAAGCAAATCAATCTAATTGGTGAAATATCTAAAAATGACACCATAGTCATTTTTTGGAACATCTGCCAGGGCATCTGTTGGGCGTAGTGCTCTGCTCCCCGCAGAGCATGCACGATGGCAAATAATATTCCTCGGTCCTGAATTGTCGCTGTCTGCGTAACAGGTGTGATTTGAGTGAAAGCGTTTCAATCAGTGAGATGTGAGATGTGTTGTGGTGACACCAGAATGGACAACTGCAAAGAAAAGAAAGGGGGGGGGAAAAAGATTGACACTCACATCTCAGGGTAATATTGTCCGGGTCCCGGTCCCGGCGCCTCCTCCGCCTTCACCTCGCCTCTCTGCGCCGTCATGTTGCCGAAATGGACGCCTTTGTACTTCTGAGCCGAACTCGCCTCCGACTGGAGAGGGAGAGAGAGGACAAGACGGTGGGAGTGAAGAGTGGAAGAATGATAAATAGAAAAATGAAAGGCGCGCCAATGAGGAAATGAAAGTGACAGTGCGAGGAAGGAGAAAAAAAAAAGATAATGAGAGGGCAAAGCGCTGCAGAAAGTAAGAGAAGAGAAATGACTCATTCACGCTTATCTGCGTTCTCTCAGGGTTCAGGAAGTTGAAGCTGAATGAAATGTTCAGCCAAACGCGGAGGAGTGTGTCGGAGATGTAGAGGAGCCGGCGTCTGGCCTTGCATCTCTGAGCTTTACGGCCTTTTTCGTGCCCAATCTGCCCTCAGACAGACCTGCAGCCCAACATCTGACGTGGGAGTGTCCAAAAAAAAAGGAAAAAAAAAAAAAAAAAAAAGGAGGCGATGGGTAATTCTCAAGTCAGTAGGAGGATATTAAAGCACCAAATTACAGATCACTTTTTCCAGTCTCCAGCCAATTCACTGTTGTTTTTGGTTGACATTCTACTTTCATCTCAAGGGAAACTGCCGCTTTTGCTTTTTGCCTCCATTTGACCCATCAGCATAGTTGCAGCCTGTCAGAGCAATCAGGGATTTCTTTCACAAGAGGTTGTTTCAGGAGCTTTGGGGCTTTTGTGGTGGTTTATTTTGACTTAAATATACACTACTGGTCAAAGGTTTTGGAACACCCCTTTATTTTCAAGCAGCTGAATTGCAATGTGCAGCTTGAGATGGTACAATGGTAATTGATGAACTGCCAGAGGTGAAAAAAAAAAGAAAAGGTAAGGATAACAACTTCAGCTACTTTGATGAGTCAAGTTTAGAATCCATTTTGGTGTCTAAATTACCTCCATTATTTCCTTTTTAACTTCAGTTGTTTATTTGTTCTATGCATCAATCTCAGAGTACAACGAGACATTAAGCTGCATCATTTTCAATACAATGCTGGAAAAGTTGGAGTGTTCCAATACTTTTGACCAGCAGCGTAAGTATCTATATCTTATCCGGATCAATGCATCTTCCTGGGTGTCATTCCAGAGTGTGACATCAACATGACGCACAAACAACAGCGTAATATTGTCTAGTTATATACTGTAGATATTGTATGTTTACTGACTATTCCGCAAAATAGTGTATTGTATTTCTTTTAACGCAAAGTCACAACAAAACTTAGAGAGATGCGCATCTGTTGTTGGAAGTTGGAAAAAATAGATAAATTTAAAAAAAAAACATCTTTGAACTTTTTCCTCCCCCCAGCCTGCCCATCTTCAGATTCTGTAAAGGAAGTTCACAGCAGGAGGGAAAGTTTCTACCTCCGCACCCTGTCCGGCACGGTCACAGGAGGATGAGATCTGAGCTTCTGACCCCTGTGATCCATGACTTCAATCGGCCTCGGATGGAGCCAGACGGACAGAGGCGGGGAAACCGGGACGTTCCCAGGCTTGAAGTTGAAATTATGGGGAACGGTTTCAGCGCGGCACGCACATCCAAGCGCGCTATGATGGTATCACAGCCGGCGCCAAGCTCAGACGAAGCTCCAGACTCATGTGAGGAGGGCGAGGGAGGCGGCGCGGCGGCGGCGGCGGCGGCTAGGTGTAAACAAGTCTCTGCTTTGAAAGGGAAAAAGTGAGAAGAGAGAAGAATCCAAATGTAAATAAGAAGCCACAGCAAAATGAGACGGGCGCAGAAGCGACTGCAAACACAACAGAGTGAATACAGAAGGGAAATTATTCCCTTTCTGCTCTGAAGACAATCTGGCCTCGGCGCTCAGTTTTCATACCGCGCACCGATTCTGAGCAAAGCCTGGCTGACATTTAAATTTCTGATATTGCACAGTTGAATAATCTGTTATAATTGTTTTTTGCCTCATCTTTCTACCAATTCCAGCACTGCTCGCTATGTCTTAGAGCGCTGGTGCCAAAATGCGCTCATGCAAATATTTTCACTATTAATGATGCATTGGAGGCACAATCGCAGTAATTTACGGACACACTTTGTCGCCGCCATGGTACCAATTGAAAAAGCAAGTTCTACATTTCCTGCAGACGGAAAGTTATATCCTTGCCGCCGCCACCACTTGTGCCGCGTGTGATCCATTTCAAATTTCAAATTCAACCACCTATCACGCCCTTAAAATGCCAGCCTAGAAATTTCACCCCACCATTCAGCTGTGGAACAGTTGGCACCTGCAATTTCAGACTCTGCAAAGTGTCACTTTAACTCCCATCACTGAACAGCTCACTTGGACGAGTGGCTCCATCGCTTTTGAGACTAACTAGCGAGCCCAGTTAGATTAAGCTGCTACTTTATATTCCGATTTAACAGCTGTTAGGTGACAAAAATCTGCAGTCATATCATGGAGGTGCGACATGGTGCTTCACCAAATCATCCTTTAAATACCTGACGCTCAAGACTGCAGGAGATGTGTTACACTGGGTCTTTCGAGAGAAGTACAGTAATGATGTAATTAAGCATGTCCAATATTGGCTTTTCTGCCAATATCCGATATGCCGATATTGTCGAACTCTCAATGTACCGATACCGATAACCGCCGGTACCGATATGTGCGCCGGTAAACGCTTCAGGAACGCATAGGCACTATTTCGGTGTAACGCAAGCATTATTTTATCTTTATTGGTTTTTATTTTATCGGTTTTACAGCCAAAAAATCCGATACCGATATTAAATTTTTATGCTAGTATCGATACATCTCTAGATGTAATGTATGTGTGGTGGAGGGGTAGGGTGAGGTGGAGGGGTGTTGTGCAATGATCTATGATCTGTTGTTGTTGATGATGTTGATTGTTGCTGATGATGCTCTCTTATTTATTTATTTATTTATTTATTTATTTATTTATTTATTTATTTTCGGTGTGTCAGACTGGCAGAAAAGATGGCCGACTCTGAGTTCACATGGGTCGGTAAAGAAGTGGATTCTCCAGCAGTGGCGGACATTTTTCTTTTTTT
>OMPJ01017255.1:2286-34985 GCA_900312935.1 Carapus acus
TTTGACTGGTTTTATGCCTTCCTGGTGGTCACCGTCTTCTGTTTTTCTTTTTTGTTTCTACATGCAATGTTTGCAATATGGATGTATTTGTCAGGTTCACTGATATAAGTTGTTTGGCTTTTAATAAATCAGACAGTGATTTTACAGCACTGTACCTCTTTTTTCTTCCAAAAATATTTTGCCCGTGTCAGGGGGTACTTGACCAAAAATATATTTTTAAGGGGGTACATCACTGAAAAAAGTTTTAGAACCACTGTTCTAGAGGAACATTCTCATGTTACCTGTTGTCCAGGATGAGGAAGCGGATGATAGCTGCAGTTTCTTTGGGCTGCAGAGGGATAAGCGGAAGGAGTGCAACTATCACGTGACTCAGCAGGGGGCCGAGGTGGGCGGGCTCCACGCTTCTCACAAAACACTCCCACGTTCTGTCCGCACACACGGGCAGAAGTTTAGAGCACAGGATTGCGGGATATAGGGGAAGAGGTGCGGGAGTGAGTATCGGCGCACTGACTGGCAGCACAGGCGAGGGAAGTCATCTCGGTATCGGAGCCCTGTGCGAAGAGTCGTCATCATCTTCACCCTGACAGAGCTGATGTGCTTGCAGCCCATCAGTTTCATCAGAGCGATCACACTTGTTAACACCTGAGAGAAACAGTAACAACATATTTAATATCACTTTGAAAAACACTGTTTTTAGAACAAAGGCTTTTTTTCACAGGGCCAGATCGACTACAACTTAACAGGCGAGGCTGGTCTCAATTGGGCTGGAGATGTGTAGCCTACCAGTTTTTTGCGGTCCTTCTCCCCAGCACTGGAGCTGAGCAGCTGCATGTTCAAGAAGGCCAAAATCCCCAAGAGCTTTGGCTGTAGGTAGTCTGCCTGCGGCACAGTGAGCCAAAGGAGACAAATTCTTTTACCGTTGACATGACGATTCCATGATTCGCATTTGACAGTCTGTGCTGTGCAGCATACGTACCATGCGCTCTGGTGTGGTGATGTCACGAGGTCCCCTGTACGGATCATCGCTGGACGCAAAGGATGCCAGGATGGCCAAACCGTTGAACACCTGGAAGTG
Source organism: Carapus acus (assembly GCA_900312935.1). Taxonomy (NCBI): domain Eukaryota; kingdom Metazoa; phylum Chordata; class Actinopteri; order Ophidiiformes; family Carapidae; genus Carapus; species Carapus acus. The sequence goes on from OMPJ01017255.1 coordinate 3,362, forward strand.
TCAGGAGGACTAGTTAGACTTGTGAATCCTTCACTGGAGATGTTAACGTATTGCAGAATAGACTGAAGCAGGGAAATGTTGCGCATGTGTGCACCTGCTGGTAGTGCTCGCCCAGCCGTAGCAGCAGCTCATTGTGAAGACCTTGGAAGTCTTGCCTGAGCAGAGAGCCCAGCTCAATCTCTGTCTCATTCTGGGAAATCAAAACAAATCAGAGCCCTTACATGTAGGGCACAGGTGTCAAACTCAAGGCCTGGGGGCCAAATGCGGCCTGCGGCATCATTTCATGTGGCCCACAAGCACTTGAGCGACTGTTTCAAAATACCACCGGTGTCAAACTCAAGGCCCACAGGCCGAATGGCGCCTGATGCATTTCAACATGAATCTCACTCATTTAAATGTGCATCGACTTAAAAACTACATCTCCCAAAATGCACGAGGATCATGTTATCAGTTAAGTGACTGCAGCTAAGCCCTGACCAGATACACACTTTATAAAATGTTAGTTTATCAAGAAGGGAAGAAGGGAACCAGGTTGTTGACTCGTTGATTGATTGTTAATTGATAATATTAGAGATTTCCTAACGATTTGTGACGTTTTACATCAAATTACATCTATACTTCCTTAATAACTGACATTGCCATCTGGCCCCTTGGGGGCCATGGCCACGCTGATGTGGCCCTCGATGGAAATGAGTTTGACACCCTTGATGTAGAGTTATTTAGATTTCTTGAGAGGAAGGGAGAAAGATTATTTCGCTCCTTTGTAGTTATCACATCTATGGTGGGGTTGCTGACATTGATGTTATAGTTAGAGCTATGTTTCCCTATAAATTCCACACTACCTGTAGGTAATGGAAGGCCCTCTCTAGCTCCTCTTTGGTGCACGAGCAGACAAGGTGACTAAAAATGTATTTGAAGTTGTTGATAAGGATCTCCCTCCTGTTTGCTTTCAGCTCATTGGCCAAGGTACGGATGAGGGCGGAGCCAGTAGAGCTCGCCTTGGCCGCCAGGTAGGGTAGAAGCACCTGTAGGGTTTTCTTGACATCAAAAAGAAAACATAGAGCGCAGATATGAGTAGTGCACACACAACGCATTTTTGCTGATGAAACATTCTCTTTATCTAGTGTCAGTGCTTGTGTTTGAAGTCATCACACATACAATGAGGAAGCGGTGGAGGTCAGAAAAGTCAAACGCATGTGCAATCTGAGCGAGGATATCCAACGCCAACTCCCTCTGGTGGGCGGACTCATTGCTTTGGTCCGGCGTGCCCCGCATGGCCGAAACGTGCCGTGAGTGCAGAGACTCCACCAAAAACTAAACACAGAGATGAGACACACCCCACCACATTTGGTTGGAATCACGACAGCGATGAGATGAAAGTCTAAAACTGGGCAGCAACTTGCATTCCAAAATGAACCACGCCTCTTAATTAAAAACAAACTCCAACCTGGCAAATAGGGTTCTTGTACTGATTGAAGAAGGTCTGCAGTTTGAGGCCCTTGGCAGTGGACAGGGCTCTGATCTGGGAGTAGGCAGCTACTGACACAGGGGAGGATTTGGAGAGCACGCAGTGGAGCAGCCGCAGCAGAGAGAACGACACCAGGCTACCCTGCGAGGCTCTGACAGACACGCACAGAGAGGCACTGATGAACACATGACATTCAGAAATATACATGGAGGGTAAGACAACTGCAAGTATGAAACAGATTAGTGTCAAATGTTATATCTACAATTACTGAGGTTGATTCTACCTGCCAATCTCCCCTGTGGTGAGGATAAGAGTGTTGCGGAGTTCATCGTCTCTGTTGACCTTTGCATTGTTGAACGCCTCCTTTAGACGATTGACCAGGAGCTGGGAAGTAGAGCAGGAGGAGAGCGACCGTCACTAAAATATCACCACTGAATCCAGGAAGAGGCGCATTCATTTTGACAAGGTCTCACCTCACACACTAAGCTCTGGTCTGACTTTGGAGCATCCCCACTTAGAAGAAAGCGCACTGACTGGCTGAAACCCACTCTGACCTTAGAATCTGGGTCCTCTACCAGTGCAATCAGAGCAGACAGAACTGTCTGTGTGCTGCTGTCTCCTCCAGCTAGATTCACATGTTGGCAGAGGTGAGGAAGGGCCTCCAGAAAAGCTAAGCAAGAGATATTAATGACACAAATATCATTAAAGGACAGAGACTGATTTGAATCTGTATCAGCCTGATGATGTACCCAGTTTGACGCTACTTGAAGACTGCTGTGAAAGAAGAGGCAGGAAAGGTCTGATGACAGACGCTCCGAGGGACGCCACCACGTCTCCGCCGTGCTCGACTGTGAGAGTGAGGCGGTGACAGCACAATTCGGGAGGACTGGTATGCTCAGCGTTGTCGACACTGAGCTCAGAGACATTGGACTGTAAACAGATCAGCTGTCCAACAATCCTCCCGAGCTCCTGTCTCACCAGCTCTGAGCTGTCCTCCAGCCTGGGCCTGCAAATAACAAATGTGCCACATATGAATGAAACAAATTCTATGATTGCTTGAACAGTAAAAAAATGTACTGTCTATGTTCCAAAAATGTGAATGAATTATTGCTACTGTTGGTATATTGCTCATTTTAATGGCTAGACGGAGGTAGTATGAGGCTAGTGTTGTTTTGCTGTGTTGCTTTCTGTGTGTTTCACTGGGGTTTGTCTAGGTGTGTAACTGCAGGAGTTGACATACAACAGGGTGGTGCCGATGAGGTTGTGTTGCGTGTTTCCGAGCTGATGGGCTAGAAGCGGGAAGGCCCTGACCGCTGCTGCTCTGACCGTCTCATCACTACTCTGCAGTGCCTTGGAACACACACACATGCGCCACTGCTCACACACGCTCTGGCGCAATACAGCAAGCAGTGACACACAGTCTGCCTGCACTTGGGGTGCTAAAAGACACACATAAAACACACAACTTAAATGTCGCCCCCAAACTTTTGTGACAGCAAAATGGCTGTTTGGCAGCGATGAAACAAATACTCACAGAAGGTGAAGCTAAGAGCCTGAGCCAGGGCAGGCAGGAAGGAGGGGAATCCCGCCGTCTTGTATGCAGATGTGGACTTGGATTCACAGACCCAGGGAAGAGACAGCAGAGCACATACCCGTCGCTGGAGCCCATCCTGCCCTTGACTGTTCACTATTGACAAGCACTGACATGAGTGTGTTGAAAAAGTTTTCAAATACACAACAAATACTTGTGTGAAGGCAAAAACTAACACCAAAACAGCAAACCAAGTGATATCAGAATTGTGAGGTGTGTGCGTGGGCTAGGGCTGGGCAAAAAATCGATTTGATAAATTTATCGAATTTGTAGCTATAAACGATTTTTATTTTGCAAATTCGAGTTTTTCGACATTTTTCGCGTTTCGTTTCTTGTGGGTTTCCGTAGTGCAATGTGAGCCCGCCCCGTCTCACGCGCAACTCAATTACAAACAACATGGCAGCGGCAAACATGTAAACAAGAGTTACTTCCATTCAATCATTTGGAACTGGTTCGGTTTTGATGCATCAGACGAACAACAGACGAAGCCTCGCTGTAAAATATGTTTAAAGGCTGTTGCTACCGGAAGCAGCAGTACAACGTATCTGTTCCAGCACCTGAAGAATAAACATTACGGAGAATGGGAGAAGTGTGACCAGCTACGAAACGAAGACGGCAGCTCTAGCACACCGGCTAAAAAGCAAATTACACTTCCTGAGAGCTTTACAAACTATGTGCCTTTTGATAAGAATGGTGCGCGTTGGAAAGTGATTACAGAGGCCATCACGTCTTATATTGCCAGACATGTTGCCAGTTTATTCTGTTGAAAAGCGAGGCTTCAATCACTTGTTGAAAGTTTTAGATGCAAGGTACGTTGTACCCAGTCGCAAGTATTTCGCCAACGTAGCGCTGCCTCACCTGTACACTGCCACTCGGCAAAAGATCGCGCTGAGCTGGAGGAGGTGGCGTCTTACTTTTACCAGCCGGACGATGCAGCCGTAAATTAGTCTGACAGTCCATTATATCAGGCTTGAAATTGCTGAATGACAGAGCCTCATTTACTTCTTATTTTGGATTGTTTATATGCATTTTTACTCTGAGGACAACCACAGCAATAAAGTTGCACTTTGACAATATGTCAGATGTCTGCAGTTGTTTTCAAGTGCATTGAAAATAAAAACTCGAAAATCGAATTTTTCTCTAAAAAATCTGAGTTTTTTTTTTAGGCCAAATCGCCCAGCCCTAGCGTGGGCCCTTACTTGTGAGGTAGATGATGGCGTCGAGGATACTGACAGTGCTCCTGAACGCTGATACAAAATAGTCCTGGTCTGTGATGGACCTAGAGGCTCCTTCACACACTGACTGGCAGCTCTTCAGGGACCTTCCCAGGGTCTCAGTGGGCATCCGGGAGACAGGAGATGAACTGCAAGGTGACGGTCAATCACAGCTCCTATGAAGTGGTACGTTGTGTTTGTATGTTTGTGTGTGTCTGTGTGTTACCTGGTTGGTGAGGAGCCGAGGGCAGCCAGATGGAAGATGAGGCTGATACCTTGCAGAGCTGAGAGTGTTTGTGTACTTTCGGGCACACTTGAGTCAGAATTTAAGAAGGTCAGCAGTTCCTCTAAGCGGCTGTTAACCACTGACCAAACCTCACTGTGTGCACACGCCTCGACCTCCCTGAAAAACACACACACACACACAAACACCAGCTGTGAGTCATTTTTGAATACATAAAGGAACTTCAAGGACCACTGTTCATTTGGTTGCCATTATTACATGGATGATGCTTTTGCAGTCTTGTCGACAGAGTGAATGACAGGAATACAACGTCGCTTAGCAACGCTCTCTCCATCTTCTGCCGCAACAGCTTCAACCTTTAGAGCTGCCTGGAGAAATCCCTCAGCACACTGCAAAACAATAGCACCACAAACCATTACGGGAACTGAATGTAAAGGACAAAAAGCCAGATATTGTCATACCTCAGCCTGGTTTTCCGTTCCAACAGTGCGAGCCAGGGCGGTGCATACATCCATGACTTGATGTCTCCATAGCAACATTGAGCTCTCGTAAACAGGAGCAATAGATAGCATGAAACTGAAGAGCAGGCACAGTGATTTTGTGAGCTCTGAACCTAGCCTGACATCTGAGCATCCCAGACGACAAACACACTCTAACAACTGTGACACGTAGATGGGCTCAAGGTGTGAGGAGGAGAAACCAGAGGGCTGAAACACACAGCGTGTCAGCTTTTGAAGCTCGCCGTCAAAGGTCTGTTTGTCGTCTGAGTGTGTTTCCAACAGGTGAAGGTAGGCCGTGAAGAATTCAGGGCTCTGCGTCTCAGGGAATCCTCCCAGTTCCACCATTGTCCTGAGCATTAGCATGGAGGTTTTCCTCAGTCTGGTATTGCCATTGGTGAGAAAGAAGCAAGCAGTTTCCCAGGCGACATTCAGGTCATGGCGGGACACCACGCCCCTCAGGACGTCGATTATGATGCTCAGAACAGTGACAGACAACGATTCCAAGGCAGCAGGCGTGGTGAGGAGCAGAGGAGACAGGATGAGGTAGGAAGAAGCTCCAATTGGAGAGACACAAAAAAAGTCCAGAGTGACAGGCCATTGGCTGTTTGTGCGAATGCCTACTGCCTGTGTCTGTCCTCCCAGCGTCTGAACATGAGAAAAGAGGACGCAGCTGAGTTTCTGGGCTAAACCAATGAGCTCCTGAGTGAGGCAGCTAAAAATGACTGGTGCCCGGGCTCTCAGCGTGTGCAGCAAAGAGCACAGCACAGCACAGATGTGCTTGTGGATGGCGCTGCAACCTGGAGCTGCTGCCACACGGAGCAACCGCACTGCCACCCACTTGCTGAAATCTGAGGGGAGAAGACAACACATGACTGAAGTGCTTTCTGTGCTCATTCTGTTTGAAAAAAAAAATGTATTGGCCATATTCATGACTATCAAGATCTTCATAGAGCAAGGATCTTACCCGAGCAACTCTTTAAGGTGTCTGGGTACTCTGCAGGCTGACAGGCAGGGTTAGAAAACATCAGTGATGAGGATTTGATTATGTGTTGAACAAAGTCCAGCAGCATCACACATGGTGGTTCTGAGCTGGATTTCTTACTTAAACTTCCTGCAACTGTAGGGAGGAAACAGCAGTATTAATCTGAGACTCATGATGAGCATGTCGTACAGCAAAGGCTGTTGCACATACAAATAAAATCCGATTTCAGGTTAATGTCCATCTTAAAACATCAGTTACAAAATCAGTGGAAGCATAGAAGAGATCTTAAAAAAACTAACTGTGCAAACAGTTTGTGTATTTGTTGCAAACGAGTGTTAGAGGTGTTTAACTGATGAGATAGCTATTAATCAAACATTCAAGTAATAAATCAATATCTTCAACTCAGGGTGTTTCTCTATGTTCAGGCTTTGTTCTTTCAACACAAAAGTATGGGAAAAAGAACACAGAAAAAAGCAAAATTAAACTGCAAAATGAACTTTCACGTTTTACTGGTATTATCATATAAGTGCCTAAAATCATAGATTACGTTGTGTAATATACATTGTAAAATCTGTGTTTGGTCAATGCTCACTTGAAATGGCTCATAACTGTGAAGACCAAACTACAATCACAAACAGCATCAATACTGTAGAGCAAAAAGGAATTCTTCGAAGTGGGTCACCGATGCTATAACAAATCGTGACATTTCTCGTCTGAGGGTGGAGCAAGCTAGATTGTTTTTGAAACATTCCTGACATTTCACTCACCCACATCCACATCTGACAGGATTCTGTCTATGAACTGACACAGTATCTGACGAGGCTTCTGCACTGCTTGTCCGTATTCAGCCGCACTAGCACTGTAAACATAGAAATTAGTTTGACGTTACTTAGGCAAACACATCAAAATACTTTGAACAAGGTCAATGAGGTAACGACGCAGTTTAGTCTATCTCAACAGCTTAGCTTAGCTGCGTTGAGGTTTGTCACCTAGCTAGCTCCTGAAGAGCCGGTATCATGGCGGACATTTCCAGTCCCTCCATTGTTGTTGTGCGTTGTTTTTACACAAAACGCATTCGAGGTTGCAAAATCAAATATTTGTCCATCGACTTTGATAGACGGCCATGCCCGCTCCAGGCTCCCACAAACTTTCGCTCCAAAATGACGTTTGTGTTTTGGTACGGAAACATCGGAGGGCCAAAACAACGGCGTACACGCGAAATACAGTTTTCGCCACCTTACATTAGTAGGATGCCCTCGGGTGTAGGCGTGTTGAACAAATTGTGTGAAGATTTTTCACCCTTATTTTCTAAAATTGAAAGCTGCATTGCTCAGTTATATAGAAAATTCTTTATCTTTGAGCAGTTTTCGTAACAATGCCATATTCAGATGGCCAGGAGACATACCTTCAGAATAACCAGCGCAGAGCTGAGAACTCACACTCATTCTACTTAAGTGGAAAATGATGCGTACAAAATGCCATAAAGATAAGATAAGCATGAAATAAGAGAGGTCACAAGGATATATTGATTCCTTTAATAATTAAATAGCAATAGTCAATGCACAACATTTACATAGGTGATGTATGAAAGAAGAACAAAGTATGCATGTTGTACACTATATGGTCACATAGTGAAATTGAATATATGTCATGTAAAATAGAATGATTAACAGCCAATAATAGCATATGGAGTGGCTCTGGTGAGAAATGATCTCTACAAATCTACATGTTTTGTTTGTTCATGATATGAGTTAGTAAAAATGGCAGATAACTGTCAGGTGTTCATCAACAACAAAACGTGTCCTCACTGAAATAGCCAGCCAGTAATTATGAAGAGGAGAAAATATGTGCCGTTGTCCAGCATGTGAAAAAACTCTGCTGTGAAATCAGACCGTTTTTGGTTCAGTTGTGAAATTTTTTAAATCCGTGGCCCATGAGACAGGCAAACATTGTCAACACCATCTTGGGATTCACTTCCACTAGGTCATCAGGCAGTGCATAGACCCGAGCTCCGATCTTTCGGGCCACTGAAATTGCATACCTAGGAGGAGAAAGCGGAGAGAGGGGTCAGGACACGAGGACAGATGGATGACAGGTAGAAGTGTTGTGACTGGAACATATGGAGGAAAAAACAGTAATGAGAGAATAGTCTGTGTTTTTTACTTGGCATTGTTGAGTTTATCTGCATTGCTCAGCGATGCTATGTCCCCTCTCTTCACCATCTCCCACCTCACAGCACCAGGAGCGATGGAATCCATCAGGTCAATCACCGGCAGGCTCGTGCTGATCAGCTTGTCCTGCACAATGAAGGAAAACAAAAGAAATGCATGAGCTGCTGCACGCACATCCGTGATGTAAACATAAAACACACCTACCCTGAAGCTGCCGATCTGTGTGTCTTTGCGGTGACTGCTCAGGGTGGAGTTGACCCAGTTGAGGATGATTTGGTCTCCAATTCTCTCCCCCTCACCGAGATCTGACAAAACCTGCACTGTGTACCTAACGTGCAAACAAAGGAGAGACCGCTGAGAGGCAACGCCTGCAAAACGGTAGGACGCTGTGTGTAAAAGTAGAGGAAAGTCTTAAGGAGGGAACCGGAATTCAAGAACAACAGAGTCCACCTGAGAACACACAATGAACAGAAAAGCTGTGGAATGTGCAATTAGGGCTAAGACTATAATTGAGGGCCTAACAAAGAGCCAGGAACAAACACAGGAACTTCTGAAGCTAGGGATCAAGACAGCAGGAGGAAAGGGAACATGTGAGATCTTGCAGAGATCCCAGTTGTGTGTTGCATATGCATACTGTATGTTGTGAGTATCTAATTTCCAGACACGTGCCATGAGGTTCATGGCTGGTGAGCCACTGACTTCATCATAATCAGATTTACAAACATGTGAACCCTACCAAGTACCGGTGGCTTATTCATAATCTGATTGGCAGTGGTTAATGGGTTATTTATCTTACAGTTGGTTTATACCGATATTTGTACTGTATTCATTATCTGTATATATTGTCTGCATAAATTTCTTCTTTATGTAGATCTTTTCTTATTTCTTTTTTTCTCATTCTATTCCTTTACACCGGGATTCAGCACCTTAGTTTGTTTGCATAATTCATTGCTGTAATGACAATAAAAGTTTCCTGATTCCTGATAATGTTTAAAAATAACTTGAATGTTCAAATCACTGGATAAATGTAGCAATTCAATTAATTAATCAAATTTTAGGGATGTCCCATATTGGCTTTTTTGCCGATATCCGATATGCCGATATTGTCCAACTCTTAATATTAATTGATATTTGCATGTCAATTGTTAATTTAGTCCGATATTCGACAGTCCCGTCGAATATTGATACAATATCGCCAAATAAAATATCGCGATATTTATGAGTATCGATATTTTCTAACACCCCTAATCAGTAGTGACTAGGGATGTCCGATATTGGCTTTTTTTGCCGATAGCCGATATGCCGATATTGTCCAACTCTCAATTTACCGATAACGATACCAGCCGATACCGATATGTGTGTCTGTAAACGCTTCAGGAGCACATAGGCACTATTTCAGAGTAACGCAAGCATTACTGTATTTTTATCGGTTTTTATTCTATCGGTTTTAAAAGCAAAAAAATCCGATACTGATATTACATTTCTATGCAAATATCGGGCCAATAATATCAGTGGGACATCTCTATCAATTTTACAATTAATCCAATGAATTTTTTTCTTTCCATGATGACAGGTGAGGCACAACCTACCCTGCCTCCCCTGGCCGCACGTCACCTCCAACATTTACATTTATATATTGCATTTCAATGTTGTTTACCATAGTTTTACATGTAGGAGAAAGCAAGCCTCATCTTCTTAACTCTCGCCTCTAGGCACACCTGTATAAATGTCATCTCCTCTTTCTTGTGGAATATGAAATTTTGAATCGGCTAGCCTGTATCTTTACCTCCTCATCAGTTGCCACACCAGAGCAAGAGTGTGCATGGCACTTCCCTCGTTCAGGTTTTCACCTCCGATGCCAACCAGAGAGAAATGAGCCACATTCCTTCCCAGATTCACTGCATAGTTACAGTTCTCCAGCTGGAAAAGGTGCAGCAAATTACTCCCATTACGTCACACACCACCTGTGCTTCTCTGCTGTGTGAGGATTTGTTTTGTAATTTCACACACTCATATATGTACCTTCTTCATGTTAGCACCCAGGACAGGGTAAGGCGGCTTGTTGACTTTCTTCCAGTTCACTGGCACGTTTACCTTCTCATACAGCTGCAGGATCACCAAACCATCGCACAGATCCCTGCAGGCACACACACACACGCACACACAGGCCAGCAAACACACAAGATGCATCATGCATACATGTCACACACCAGTAAAACACACTTATCCTGGCGGCTATTCAGCGGGAATTCCCTCACATACCAGTACAAGTGGTTGACATATGGAGAGACGCCCAGAGAGTTGATCCAATTACGAAATGTCTTTTCCTCTCTGGATTCACTGTGTACACCTGCAATGACACGCAATGCTACACTTATTACACTCACACAAGGTGTGCCGAGAGAATGTCAGAGAAACACAGCAAAATGTGGCCAGTTAAGGCAGATTATCTGATACATTATCTGTCTGAGCTGGACTAGTGTCGTAATGCAGATATTTAGTTTCCATGGATGCAGATTGCAAACTGTCATAATCCGCCGACTCAAGATTAAATCTGTAGATGTTAACATTTTATGACCACAAGTTGGTTTTGTTGTGATAGAGAAGTCGAGCATGAAAAAGTGAGTGTGTCTCACCCTCCATCACAGCAGCATCTATGCCGTTGGTCTGGGATGCATGCATGGCGGGGTAGGTGTTGTACAGATTGGCGACAAAGGCCATGTTCAGCTTGCTGTTCCCAGATGTGACGTCATGTGGGGAAACAAACTGTCTGCAGTCCAGGCGGGCAGCCTGCTGCAGCATCATCTCAGCCCTGCGATCCAGATCGTGCTCCTTTACACACGCACAACACGGACGCAGGCAACACATGCATGTTGGCACACCAGAATTCCACAAGTTTGTATCATATCATATACAGACATCATATGGAGTGAATATGTTGGATTTATATATACAGTAGATATCTATCTATCTGTCTGTCTGTCTGTCTGTCTGTCTGTCTGTCTATCTATCTATCTATCTATCTATCTATCTATCTATCTATCTATCTATCTGTCTGTCTGTCTGTCTGTCTGTCTGTCTGTCTGTCTGTCTATACACACACACAACACACACACACACACACACACACGTATATATAATTGTTTATACACAGTATATATACACCTGTGTGTGTTAGGGTTAGGGTTGGGGTTAGTATGTATACCGTAGACATACATATATGTGACATGTATACATATACAGTGTATATACACACACACACACACACACACACACACACACACACTGTATACGTATACATGTCACATATATGTACTGTATCTATACGGTATGTGTGTGTATACATACTGTACATACAGATGTACGTATATTGCACACACACACACACACACATATATATATAGGTATAAATATACGTATATATATACGTATATATATATATACAGGTATGCACACGCCTAATACCAGGATGTAACCTGTATTCTGTAGGTCATATCTATTTGTTGCTGTTACATTGATTGGAATACTGGTACATTGTCTTTTGGAAGATTGTATATTACATATCATGTATCGTACGTCACATATACGATATATACAATATTATGTATCGTATATTGAGCACACACACACACACACACACACACACACACACACACACACACACACACATCCAGTAAAGGTATACATACAGACAGCCCATAAATACACACACGCACACATATATTTAGGGCGTGACTCACATTGATACCTCTCATATCAATCTTGATACCCTTTCCATAGTCTTGCTCTCCTTGGGGAGCAATCTGGTCCAACAGGTAGAAATATGCCCGCGAGTCCTAAAGAAGATCAGGACAATCAGAGGTTAGAACTGTCCATCCTGTGTGTGTCTGTGCATGTGTGTGTGTGTGTGTCTGTGTGATTGTCCTGGAGTACACCTTGATATCTTCGCTGAAGTTGTTGATGGTTTTGGTGCCTGCGTTGTGTAGGTGATGGTTGACCCAGCGCAGGAGCAACTCCTCAGGTGAGAGGGAGAGGAGGTGGTCCAACGCCTCACCCTGCTCCAGGAGACCAATCAAGTCTAGACGCAAGAAGAAGAAATGAATCCCTCACAAAATAGTACAGCACTGAAAAATGGATATGCACAGGGAAACTCCATGTGACATCATATGATAACACAATTTAATCATCACGTCTGCCACCGTATTGTGCTGAACCCTACGTGGTTTGGCCACCAGCACTTTGACCCACTGCAGCAAAGTGGATTTAAACTTGAACTTTGGTGAGGCCACCTGACTCAAGTGAAGATGATAAAGAGAGAGCGATAACAGTGCAACATGCCCCACCTCAGATCCTGTTGTGATTACAAGTGACATGGGACGCTTTGGACTAGCAACCTCACAAATGAATACATCGCGGCACTGCACTGAATCACACACATGGTTGTTTACATCTCCTCAACTCTGCAGCTCTGAGAACCTTTTCAGACGCAAACCTATTGCCTCCTAAAGACAGTTGGCGTGTGTTTGTGTGTGTCCATTCATGCTGACCTTCGTTCCTGCTGATTTCTATATCAGCAAAGAGGCCAACTTTGATTATCTGCCACAGGAGCCCGAGGACCAGATGAGGCTTTCCGGCCATCAGGTCATGAGCGTCGATGCTCACCACCATGCAGCCGATGGCTGACGCCGAGTTCAAAGCCAGAACTAGATTTTCCTGCAGGGGGAGAGGAGAGGGCGGTGAGGATCCAACATCTTACTCTCTCGAATGACTTTGATTCCACGAATAGGAAGTAAGACAGAGAGCAGACATGCGCAGTAAAAGGTTAATATGTCACAAAATCTCATAATCGCACAATCGCTTGCTGAGAGTATTTTATTGAGTCAGGAAGGAATAAATTCTGCAGGTGTGGAATTGTTACATTGCTGCTGGTTTTCCATATTTTCATTTGTCGAATGACGCAACCGAATTGCAAATTTGAATTCTACTTTCATTCCAAGAGGCAAAATGCAAATATTCCCACTCACGGTCATTTTGAAAGTGGTGAGCTTCTTGGTGTTGATGACCCTCTCGTCAATTGTGTCTGGCTGGGACAGGTTGATCATTTTACTGGAAGGAAAGCATGTGTGTCCAGAATGAGTGAGTGAGTGAGTGATGTACACAGTCACAAACACAACGGATGCAGCACAGTTTAGAAACCTTAAATTCAATTTGATGTGAATCGATCTCTCTCTCTTTTATATGTTGCTAAATGGGGGATTAGCTCAAATGGTAGAGCGCTCGCTTAGCATGCGAGAGGTAGCGGGATCGATGCCCGCATCCTCCAAACCCTTTTTGGGGTGGCAGTGGCTCAGTCGGTACGGGACCTTGCCTTGGGACTCGAATGTGGCCCTCTCTCTCTCTAACCGGCATGTGTGTGTGTTTTGTTGCAGGACTTACCAAAGCAGGATGCCATCGCGGACCGACGTGAAGAGGCTGTCATTGTCGGGATTCATGGGCAGCAGATGTTGACAGTCGGGATCTTTGGCCAAAGCTTTGTTGATCCAGTTCACAAACGCCACTTTCTCCTCATCTAACCACCCCCCACATACACACCCCAACCGCAACACTCGCACAAATCAACATGCACAGATACGACTCCTGAAAAGCACATTGCTCTCTTTCCAACTCCTCACCTGAGTAGGAATGCTGCGTTCCTGCACTTGAGCTTCCTGATGTTCCTCCAAAGGAGCGGATCCCATGTCTCCTGGTGATGGTTTTCCTGAATGTCTCACTGAACTCTTTACTTTTCAGCTCCTGGTAGATCTGCGCGCACAGAGATGACCTCACTGTTTGTATTGGCACGCATGCATCGCTTACTTCCCGTTCCTGTGTTCCTCCATGTTGCCATCACCCTCACTTACAGACACAAATTCCTCAAAACTGATCTTCTCGTCCTTGTTGGTGTCTCCGGCAATGAAGGTCTCGACGATTTCTCGCACTTTGTACCCGGGAAGAGAGAAGCTGGCCTCTCGGAACAGTTCCTGCAGCTCAAAGTCGCTGACAAAACCACTGTTGTCGATATCTGGACACAAATGAATGCAAACACAAACACAAACGAACACAAACACAAACACAAACACACACACACACACACACACTTTGAAGCTCCCCATCTGTGATGGTATGTAATGAAATTCTATTCATATCTATATACTGAAATAACTTGTGTGTAAACTCCTATTTTTCAGTTTTCCCTCATATTAGTAATGCCTGACAATCCATTGGATTCAATAATCCAACAACCACTTGGCGGTACATGAGGAAACCAGAAATGAAAAGCAAATGCAAACACACCTGAGCAATAAATATCACTTACATAAGGGTCACACTTGATACCAGCTGAAAAACTGGTTCGGTTTGAGTAGGTGTAAACACAATATGTGTATGCATATGCACTGTATGTGTATGTGCGTGCATGCGTGTGTGCAAGTGGAGGTGTGTTACTTGCAAAACTGACCAATTTTATTAAAGGCTTCCCTGAGATCCTCCAGGTCCTCTCTGGATATTTGCGTGATGTGGTTTGCCATGGTAGACTCTTTTTTTGGCTCCTAGAAACACACACACACACATACACACACAGCGTAGGATCAGTATACTGTACTTAACAAATATTTTTCAAAGGTTGACAGATCAACACCTGTGAAAAGCGGTGGCATTTATTTCAGGGGGTAAACAATCCAGTTTTCTACATTTCATCGCAGCTGCAGTGAATCTGTCTGACATTAGCTGCAATTAAGTACGAAAACAACGAGGAAGTATCGAGTTATACAGAATATTGGATTTCAGTGCCTTGTGAGTGTTCGCACGGCTTTGCAGTCGCGATCCGAAACCTCACTGCAGTGACTCAACTCAAATAGCAAAGATCAAATCAGTACACACACACACCTAAAAAACAAACAGCCGAAACACACAAAAAAATGAACATTTCGAGCCATTTACCTATGAATAATTTGAAGAAGCGACAGCTGCTGTAATTGAGCCGAGCGATAAAACAGAAGGAGGAGGAAAAGGACACATACCTACATAAACGTTGTCCTGTTGTTGTCCTGTGTGTGCGTTCGTGTGTGCGTGTGTGTGCGTGTGTGTGTGTGTGTGTGTGCGTGTGTGTGTGGGTGCTGCTCCCTATGACAGGGGTGCGCACAGTTGCTCTGGGCTTCTCCCACAGGTCCAAGAGGCCTAACAGTTTGGTCAGCAAAGCAGGTTTGAGACTCCAAAAGAGGTGTGTGTGTGTGTGTGCGTGTTGGGGGGGAGGGGGGTCGCTGGTTATCTGTCTGAGGAGGAGTCACCCGTTGGACCTTTGTCCTGCCTGGACCCTGGGACAGGCGTAGTCTGACTGTTAACATTTAACGCCTTGGCTGTGTCATCAGGTTATTGTGTGGGAGGTGCTTTGAGGTGATTTATTTGTCAGGAAATGCACAGAGAACCGCTGCCAGAAAGTGAGACATTGTTGATGTTTGATAGGAGGGAGCTGCTGCCTCGAAACAAACTCATTATTGTAACCTCAGAGGTACAATAATACACCGTTCCATTCGGGGACACACTTTGCATTTGGGATCAATTTTGAAGGCACTGCTGCTTGAGCACATCAGTGAAAAAAACAGACAATAAATAAGAAATAGAATTGTGCATGAAAATAGCAGCGACAAGGCAGGCTTAGCTAAGCATAACGCGCGAGTGTGTGCAAGTACTGAACCCCCAACTGCACCACAGAGGCCTCACAAGCAGCTCAGCTTTGGTAAATCTGCAAACCAGCGTGATAGATTTAAGGATGTAAATAGTGAGTCGTTTTTTTTTGTTATTGTTGTTGCAGAGCAACTTCTTTTCAGCTCTTTGTGGTGTGTGCAGGTCTAAACACCCTGTCACATCTTTCTTTGGTGTCACTCCTGTTGAGCCGAGGCGGGGTTAAGTTGTTGTCTTAGACCAACATTGTGCAGCGGCGTTTGTTTTGATCCAGCATATTTAAAACATGAGGCCTGCCTCTGCCTACACAGCGTCCCTCATTGCCACACAATGCCTGGTAACCTGAGGCACAGAGCCAGCGGCGTCGCTTTGAACTGACCTGTGCCATCTGTCAGCTGGTCCCAGCCTCAGGTCAGGCCCGTGGAGATCGGCCACCGGAGGAAAATATGGGGCCAGAGGGGAATAAGGAGCTTACTCTCAGTCCCAGGCGGGCTGGGGGATCTCAGAGTCCAGAACAGGCCCGAGGCATCAGACGGCCGGGGTCCAGGGGAGGAAAACAGCCACTCGAGGACGAATGTTGGTGCTGGACTTTGTTCATTCTTCTTCTCGCACCCCGGTCCCTCTCCACTTACTTCTACTGTAAATCTACCTTCTGCTGCTCCTCTTTATGAAACAATTTGGAGCATCCCTAATCGAACAAAGCGCAGGCTTGCATGGGATGGGTCATCTTGCAGCATAGATCATGCACTTGTCTCCTCTCCATCGTTCCGTCTGCAGACTTTCGTCACCCCTGAGGTACGTTGCTTTTTCCCCTCCTCCTCCTCTTCCACCTCCGCCTCCACCTCCTCCTCAGACACCTGATCAGCCTGGTTTCACTCCACGGCAGTGGGCTCCTCTCCGGTTACTCTTTTCTTTTCTGCCCGACATTCTCAGACAAGCGCTCTACCTGCAGTCACTGATACACAAGCCAGAGTTTTGGTTTGGACGCTGGACCAGGATCAGTTGTTTCAACGTCACTTCGGAGACTTTCTCATAAGCCTCACGCAGTATTTAGCACTTCCTCGGGGCACATGTGACGAGTGGCACATGGAGCAAACACCACACATCAACAGCTTAAACTTTGATACATCACAAGATACCAAAAGTTTAAGATGTTTCCTTGGCGTCGCATAGATAGAATATTCATGATCTGGATTTTGCAGTGTGGTCTGCTCAGCAACCTGCTGAGTAAGGTGTGTGTTACTCCACAGGATCTTTTAAAAATCGTCATCAATAAAGAAAATCCTGCTGCAAGAGGAAAATGGCTTAAATGTTGATGTGTTTGGTTATAAGTATTCAGTGATGTTTTATGGCAATTGGCAACACAAGTTGCACTGAGCCAATCAGGATCGACCTGGGCAGCCGCCATGGACGAGGCGAGCCACTGCGGTGAAATCAATTCTTCGCCAACTGTAATGCGGAATTGTCACCACATGGAGGCAGCAGTGAGTCGAGCTTCAGCTTCACGTCAGGTTGAGATGCTCGGTTGCTGAGCCTGAGTGGCTCGCACACGACTTGACACCCGCTCATCCACGCTCACACACGCACACATACTTTTCGCCTCTGCTTCCTGTTTCATATCTTTTGGTTCTGTTTAGTTGTATTTTCTTTTGGTGCTTTTCACGGCTGTTTGCGCTGACGTAGCCTGCGTAGCGGACTTGAGCGAGAGGGCAGACAGGGAGAGGAGAGAGAGAGACAGAGAGAAGGAGAGAGGGAGAGGAGGGGGGCGTGTCTCCCGTCAGTGATCACGTGACCCGGAAGATGTGGGACTTAATTCCTGTGTTAGACTGCTCCAAGTTCTTTAGCGTCTGCCCTGCGCAGTGCAAACTGTCTGTCTGGCCTCTCTCGACCCCCGGAGCCCGGGCGGACCCTCCTCGTCTCACCATGTCGGGTAAGGGAGCGCGGCTCCGCGGACGCCGCGGCCCGCGACGCTGACACCAGACATGGCGTCTCCGGACCGGACCGGGGATGCACCAACACCAGCCCAAAACATTTTCCACAGATTTGTTAAGTGTTTCGGACGCGACATCGTGGACGCAACTTTCATCAAAATTTTGACAAATTTATGCTACGTTTTCAGTTTATTCGTTTGTGTTTTTACAGACTGGTGACATATGAGGTATGATAACGGATGAATAGGAGTTGATTCAGTGGGTCGAACCTTTGTCAAGGATGCGATGTTTTTAATACGATCTCCGGTTCAAACCTTCAAGTTAAAGGTTATCAATTATTCGATTATTTTACCTACCGTCTTAATTTCAAAGGGGTCTTTAGAGTGAATTTTAGAGACCTCAATGTGCCCGTATATCCAGATAAAAGCAGAATTTTAGGGATAAATTGCATGGTCTAGGGATAACTTGTATGATAGTGAAAATGCCAAACAATGCATATTAGTATAGTATTGAATTTTACTCAATTGTTTTTGTTGCTCATTGCAATGAGGAGGTAAAAAATTGTAAACTGTAAAATTATCATTAGCCCTGTTTAATGGTAATTTTATGTGCCCTCATTGTTTATTTGTCAAATGGGTGCTGCAATATGTTATTCTGGCTAGCCAGACAATTTTGATGGATATCTATGATTTACTGGCTGTGTTTACCGAGAAATCCAGCAAATCATGACCTTAGAAACCACTAATTGAACAAAAATGTTGTTGTCCAACTTCTGTAGTCTTGTGGTTGTTTCACGAGCCTCCTTAGGTGATTAATGATACAAGTGTTTAGATCGGAGACATGTGTATATTTGTCACCGTCTTGACATCCATGATATCATGAACGCTTTGTGTTGCCAGCCAGCACATTAGGACATTTTGTCCCATGGAGCGTCAGTCAACTTTTAATTTGTAAAGAAAGACGCGTGCAACTTCCTGTTTCAGGGGGCGTATTTTACTCAATATGTTGCGTCGCTTGAACAGTGCGTACGTGCGTCAGTGCTTGTATGTGTGTGCGAGTGTGTGTATGTGCTCCTCTGGCCTTGGAGTAGTTTGTTTTCCGTCCGAAATGCTATAAAGGGAAGATGGTGTCATGTTCTTTGTATGCACATTCCAAAATGACCTTGCGCAGGCAAAGGTTTTGCTGGATTACGCAGGACAAAAAACACCCACATGAACTTCACAATCCAATAAATCACATTGACACATGTTGACTGGCAAACGGACATCACGTGGTGTTTTTCAACATACATGTTGCTGCACAGGTTGTTTTTCGATCTCTAAGTGATCATATTCATCCACGCCACGCCTGATCATCTCAATCTTAACTGTGGATCAAGCACATGATGGGAGTGTGTGTTAGCCTGATTCTTGCTGAAGGAGGACACCCTTTGGTCGTCCGCGCTGGCATGGATGCCGCTGGTCGGACACGGTTGCTGTGAGATGCGGTGGTGTGAATGGGCAGCGACCCCCGCCGCCCTCCCTCCACCATTTCCTAGAGTTCCTGTGAACTCACATCCAGCCCGACCAATAGTATCTGCTGGCCAGAGGCCCACTTCGTTGCGGCCCCCCGGCCCCTTTCGCACCTCTCTCCCTCTCTCTATCTCTCCTCTGCTCTCATGTCATCCCAGTCCACCTCTCAACGTTCCAGCATTGCCTCACAACACACAACCTGCGTAGAACATTGTTGAAAGGGTCCCAGCTGTGTTGTTGCCTGCCAGGATTCTAAGTTAGTTCCCCTCCTCCTCCTCCTCCTTTTCAGTATTGCATGGCCTTTCCTGCCAGTGTCCTCGTGGTGTTTGTGGGAGCTTCCCAGATTGTTTCTCCCCTCGTGACCTAGAAATCCCTCGGCTCCCTACGTTGTTATCTGGACAGTAGATTATGAGGACTTACATCCAAACTGACGTCTGGAACAGTTTTGGGCCCATCTGCTTCTGTCTCAGTGTAAGCGTAATGGGAGATAAAGTTAGGGCAATATGTTTAGGCACGATACCAGAGTGAAAGCTGAACTGTTAGCAAAGCTGCTATTTCAAAAACAATACAAGCGGCGAACAGGGTGGAGTGTAGGTTGTTTGTTTGTTTTTTCAATACGGATCTCACGGGCAGAGGGTGAGTGCACGTGGGTGTGTTTGTTTCATAGTATCATCAGTGTGATGATGATGCTTGTCTCATTCAAAACCAAATTTTTGGGGGATAATGACTCGGGATGTCCGATATTGGCTTTTTGGCTGATATCCGATATGTCGTTATTGTCCAACTCGCAATTTACCGCTTACCGATACCGATAAAGATACCAATAATAGCCGATACCGATATGTGCGCCGGTAAAGGCTTCAGGTGCGCATTGGCACTATTTCGGTGTAACGCAAGCATTATTTTATTTTTATCGGTTTTTATTTTATCGGTTTTAAAGCCAAAAAATCCGATATCAATATTACATTTTTATGCTAATATCGGGCCGATAATATCGGTGGGCCGATATTATCTCTACTTAAAACCTCACCGATGCACCTTGAGTAATCCATCATCTATCGGTGGACCGAAATTATTGGACATCTCTAATAATGACACATAATGTGAAAAAAAATGCATTTTTCGCATTAAATGTATTTTGTCTGTGAGAGGCTTTATTTATTTATTTATTTATTTATTTATTTTATTTTATTTTATTTTATTTTATTTTATTTTATTTTATTTTATTTTATTTTATTTATTTATTTATTTTATTTATTTATTTATTTATTTATTTATTTATTTATTTATTTATTTATTTATTTTTAATACTGCAGGTGTAAAGACATTAAGTAAACGATGAGCAAGGCTTGGAGGGCCAAAGATGGAGTGAAAGTCGGTGTGTGCACACAGGGTGCGCTCCCTCTTACGTGTGTGCATTTAAATGTGTATTTACATAAATTGCGGTTTGCTTATCTCCATCCTCAGCAGGATGTGACAGGTGAGGCAATATTTTGCCTTTGGATTATCCGCGAGGGCCACCGCCGAAAGCGCGTGAGAAACGGCGGACGCGCCCCTCGCCATGACGGAGACGTCGGCCGATGCGCTGTGGCTTGACGTGTCTGTTTTCGTTCCCCCTCGCAGACCGAGCCTTCGTCACGCTTGCTACCAATGACAGCTATGCCAAGGGAGCCATGGTCCTCGGCCAGTCGCTGCGCAACCACAGCACGGCCGCCAAACTGGTGGTGCTCATCGGGCCGCATGTGGCTGACCGGTGCAGGTACACACACACACACACGGAAATGCAAACACTGCTCCTTCTGCCTACCCTCTTTTCTCCCATTCCCTTCCAGCTCCCACCCACACTCTCTCTCCCTCACTTTCCTGTCATTGTCCTCCTCACTCTGTCCCTGTCTTTGTCTCCGTCTCATGTGACATCCTGCTCCGTGCGTGTTGCAGGGACGTCCTGCGGTCCATCTACGACGAGGTGCGAATCGTGGACGTCATGGACTCCGGCGACGTGGCTCACCTGTCAATGATGAAGCGCCCTGACCTTGGCGTGACCTTTACCAAGTTGCACTGCTGGACGCTCACACACTACGCCAAGTGTGTGTTCCTGGACGCCGACACTCTGGTGAGCAGAGGTACCGGCATGTCTGGACACCTCTTTCGCACGCGGGTGTGGAAAGGCTGTGTGTCTGTATGTCCTGCGTCTCGCTCAGGTGCTATCAAACATCGACGAGCTGTTCGAGAGGGAGGAGCTGTCCGCCGCACCCGACCCCGGTTGGCCCGACTGCTTCAACTCCGGCGTGTTTGTCTTTCGGCCATCCAAGGAGACGCACGAGAAGCTTTTACAGTTCTGCGGCGAGAATGGGAGCTTCGACGGTGAGGACCGAACACTGTCGCCGCCACCTCCCTCTTCTCCTTCATCCCAAAACGGATGGGAGAAAAGGGCACAGCTCACGGCTCATCATATGGTCCAGAAGCAGACGTGTGTGTGTGTGTGTTTGTGTTTGCAGGTGGCGACCAAGGCGTTCTGAACAGTTTCTTTAACACCTGGGCAACAGAGGACATCTCCAAACACCTCCCCTTCATCTACAACCTCAGCAGCGTGTCCATCTATTCCTATCTGCCAGCTTTCAAACAGTCAGCACGCACACACACACACACACACAAATATTGCACTACACGGTGTTGGTTACTTCCCGTGTCCCCATTTAGCCTGGCTCACTGACCTAATTTTCCATGCCAGTGCCAGGTTTGAAAGGGGGTGTGTGTATGTGGGGTGGGGGCTGCTGGTCAGGGGGACCTAAAGCTCACTCAAGGTCATGTGAATGTGGGTGTTACATTACATGAGGCCCCACTAACACAACACACAGTCAGCAACTGTCAATCTGAAAGGCAAATTCTTCAAAACTTCCAATTTTCTCACCGTATTTTCAGGGGTGTGAGTTGGATTTCTCTCATAGTTCTGCCGCGGGCGCGACTTATACTAGGGAGTGACTATTACGTGAAATTATTAAAATATATTCTATATATTCACATTAGGGATGTCCGATATTGGCTTTTTTGCCGATATCCGATATGCCGATATTGTCCAACTCCCAATTTACCGATACCAATATTAGCCGATACCGATATGTGCGCCGGTAAACGCTTCAGGAGCGCATGGCATTATTTTGGTGTAACGCAAGCATTATTTTATTTTTAGCGTTTTTTATTTTATCGGTTTTAAAGCCAAAAAATCCGATACCGAAATTACATTTTTATGCTAATATCGTCATCTAATTCTCTAATTCACATGTTCATTATTGTCACACTGACCACCGTTCCAGGGCACTGTAGGCTTGTGCAGCAGTATTTACTACTCCTGCACAACAAAAATGTTCAAAAATGTGGTAATTTACTGTAATTCTGCGCTGAAGAGGAAGCGTTGCTATTATTATTGTTACCATAATTATGACTTTCCTTTCAAGAGGAAATGTCTGTTCTTAGTGTTGGATTTTGTGAAGTATATTTACCAAAAAAATGCAAGTTTAAGTCCAGTGCAACATACTTTTTTTTTTAATCATTATGCATTTTTTGGTTGGTGTGACGTATACTCCAGATTGACTTTAAGTCTGAAAAATATGGTATTAGGTGTTTTAAAACTGCACAATTGTGTTATAGTAGACCAGGTGTCGGCAACCCAAAATGTTGAAAGAGCCATATTGGACCAAAAAGTGAAAAAACAAACCTGTCTGGAGCCGCTAAAAAATTTAAAAGCCTTATATAAGCTTTATTAATGAAACAAATACAAATTCTATAATATTTCTACAGCATTGGAAAACGTTAAGAATCTGTGTGTCACATTTTTCCTTCCAGGGAAAAACATATTTAAACAAAAAAATCAAATTGTTCCCATTTTTATCCACTGTCACACATTTTCGAAAATGCTCCAGGGAGCCACTAGGGCGGCGCTAAAGAGCTGCATGCAGCTCCAGAGCCGCGGGTTGCCGACCCCTGCAGTAGACCATTGTGCAAGTGGATGGAATTTGTTAAGCAGTACAAGGACTTCTTAGATTCAATATGGCTCCGCCTCAGTTATAAGTTTTCTTTTTTGAATGTGCATACATATTCTGCCCCGCAACGACCCATGACCGATTGCCCTGCATGCTAATGGATTACGTCTCTCTCCTCCAGGTACGGCCATGACGCCAAGGTGGTGCATTTCCTCGGCAAGCTCAAGCCCTGGCACTACTCCTACAACGTAGAGAGGCGGGAGGTCAAAGGTCAGGTGTCAAGCGACGGCACCCAGCTCCACCCCGACTACCTGGTGATGTGGTGGGAGCTGTACAGGCTGTCGGTGCTGCCTTTGCTACAGCAGGCTTACGGGCAGACGCCATTCAACGAGGGCATCATCAAATCGGACGATTATGTGAGTACAGGAGTTCCTAATTTGGGAAAAGTGTGCGTGTGAGCGCACGTGTTCGTACACGCCCTGTTATCTCTGCTCTGGCATTAGTGTACGAGCACCCTTCACCCTCTATTGTTCCGATGAGAAACTTACCCAATTCTTATCTGCTGCCAAGTGTGTTGCCTAATCCCCATGTGAACGCATGGATATGTGTTGCACTTTGTCTCCTGTGGCGAAATGTGTCTTGGACTTGCGCGGGAAGGGACGTGAAGGTCCTAGAAGTCATTCAGTCTGTCCGTCTCGGCTGCGCAGGAACACCACGGCGTGGGCAGGGGCGAGCACCTGGCAGCGTCTGCTCCTCCTCTCCCCAAGATCTCGTCGGAGGAGAGGAAGAAGCGCTGGGAAGATGGCCAGATCGACTACTTGGGGGACGACTCCTTCGCCAACATCGAGCGCAAGCTGGATGCCTTCCTCAAGTAGTGCGGGTCGCAGAGGAGAACGAGCGCACCAGGGCAGCAGGCCCTCACGGCGTCACCCCCCCCTAACTTCCTCGTCTGGGCGAGCGTACGCAGCTGCGCGACTGATTGGAACGACTCGACATGCCAGAAGCCTGAGAGAAGCTCCCCGCATCCCCTCAGAGTGTGTGTTTCCGTGTGTGCGTGCGCGTTTGTGTGTGTGAGCGAGAGCTCTCGCGTCATTTTGCTGATCCCCCCCGCCCCACCTTATGTGTGTTCTCCATCTGATTCAGTTGTAGTTGTAAATAGCCTCTATCCCTGGTCTTCCCTCCTCATCCCCCTCACCTGCAGAGACATTCAACGAAGACATCGAGTCAATTGAATTGACCATTGGGACGACAGGCAGAAGGGAATCGCGCGTTTCTAAATGTGACCACCACTGTTACCAGCTCACCCCCAACCCTACCAGCAATGGTGGCAAATCTCACGGCGGTCAGGCGACACCAGCGTCATTACGTCATGGCACCGACACCCCGCATGACCCAATGTTTGTGCAGGTTAGCAATGGTAAAAATGTATCCTACCCTAACGTGAGCACGTCCGTCAGTACCCTGCATGTACCTCGTTACCCGTGTGCGCTCGCCCACTTCCTTCGGTCACTTCCTGTCTCGTAGCGTAACCAGCTGCCTTATCACTGATCAGTTTACAAAACAAGCACTCGCACACTGTAAAAGCTGCTGCCAGCGGCGTAAACGGAGCCCGCTGGTTTGAGCCACCTCCTCCTGCCTCCTCGTCCCTATCGCCACCAGCTACTCACCCATCAAACACTCCTCTGTCCTAACGCCCGACCGCACTCCCCTTAGCGCCTGCAAATTTCGGGCCGGGTTGTCTCGGCGTCGCCATGTTGTGACGCCCCCCCTTCCCTCCATTGCATTCGTCTGTGCGAATCAGTGAATCAAGCTGTACAGCAGTGCTGTGAGTGTATGTGCGTGTGTCGCCTTGGCCCATGCTCGAATAAAGAACCAGTGCAACCCGCCCGGCTTCTTTGTCGTCGTCACCTGTCATATTTGCAAGCTGACAAAGATGCTTCAAACTTCTCACGCCTTTGTATCCAAAGAGTAGAACTGATCATGAGGTACAGAAAAGTGTTTGTAAATTGCCGTCGAGCTCTCAGTCACACGTACACTTTTGGGGACATCACTAACAAAGAATGTAGTTATCTGATTGATGAACTACAGTAAGTATTTCTGAGACATCTGGACTGAGCTTGCTGCTTGTGCCCCACTTACATTTGTGTTGAGGATACCATGTCTGTTTAGACAACTTGAACACAAGTTCAGACCTGTGGCTTCACCTCATTTGCTCACCATTATGTAAGAGCCCCGTTGTGTTTGTGCAGAAAAGTCCATGATGTGCAGTAGTTTTGTCACCAGTGCAGTGAGAATCGTAAGGACGTCCTCCAAACGTCCTGTAAATGTCTGCATCCAGGATGAAACATTTGGACGTAACTAACTGCATATATACGAACATAAATTCTCTGAGTGGACGTCTACAACTCCATGAGCGCCCTGATGTCGGCTATCCGCGATGCCTTCTTGTCAGCGTTTGCAGCACCAAAGGCTTTCTCCACCAGGTCCTGTTTCTTCTTCTGGATCTTCACCATATTCTCCTCCACTGAGTCCTTCACGATGAACTGCAGCCACACAAATGCACAAGCTGAGCGTCTGACAGGAGCAGCGGTTACGTAAACACAAACTGGGAACGCGATCAAATCCACTTTGCTGACCTTGGTGACAACAACGTTTCTCTTCTGGCCGAGGCGGTGACAGCGGTCGATGCACTGCTCCTCGGTGGCTGGATTCCACGCCTGAAACGTACATCCAGCACGCCACAGACACAGGATTCCGCCAAGAGCAAGAGGGGGAGGAGACATGTAAAAGAAAATCACCACTTTTGAGGCGTGAGGACGTGTATGTGTGTGTTTCTGTGCAATCGCCACACTTACAGGGTCCATTAGAAACACATGAGAGGCGGCAGTGAGATTAAGCCCCACCCCTCCGGCTTTGAGTGACAGCAACATGATGGTGGGGCCGTTGGGCTCGCTGCTCTGAAACTCCTGAATGACCTGAGCTCTCTTCTTCTGGCTCAGGCTGCCGTCTAGACGCACGAACGTGAAACCACCGGCCCTGGAGGAGAGGGTGAGGAAAAGGGTGAGAGAAACGTCAGCCGCTCGCGTGGTACTACGGCACCGTGGTACATGCTGTTCCTCTGCGTTCGGTGTGTTTACCGAAGTGGTGTTTCCAGTATGGTGAGAAAGCGAGTGAACTGAGAGACGACTAAACACTTGATGCTGCTGTCCTCTTCCCTCAGCCTCAGCAGGTTTCCCATCAGCGCCTCCACCTGGGCCGAGGGAGAAATTAAAGATGGAGAATGATTCAAAGATAGTTGTTGACACCAGCAAAACAAAGGCCTGTTAGCGAATATTAAAAGCACAAAATCCCCAGTGCGTCCCCACAAAAAATGACAAGTTTGTTTGTTAACATCTGTCTGCAGTCTCTGGGCGTGGCATTAACCTTTGAACTCGTCCTCCATTTCTCAGAGCTGGAGTTGCTTTCCTCCTCCAATTCTTCAGCAGGATACTCCACCAGTTGGTTTGTCTTGATTTCACTCCGACAGAGAGGGCAGCGTGCATTCTGCACGGAGTGAATTCAAACAAACACACACACTCACGCTCACAAATTTCGAATTTCCTGAGAAAGACCATTCCGTGCCTGCCGTGCTCCTGCAGAGGTCACGCGCTGGCCTTCCTACCTGCTCGGAGCTGATAACCTGGGCGATGCAGGGCCGGCAGAAGACGTGGGCGCAGTGCGTGATGACGGGCAGACGGACTGAGTCCAGACACACTGAGCACTCCTCATCT
Source organism: Carapus acus (assembly GCA_900312935.1). Lineage (NCBI taxonomy): Eukaryota > Metazoa > Chordata > Actinopteri > Ophidiiformes > Carapidae > Carapus > Carapus acus. The sequence goes on from OMPJ01017255.1 coordinate 30,443, forward strand.
GAGCCGCTGGCCAACACCAGCCGCAGCTTCTCAATCAGGCGCTCCCGCAACTCCGCCGGTGTGGCTGCTGCCACTACAGGAGGGAGAGACACATGCTGAATTCTTATTGCCGTAGAGCAACGCATGTGCGACAGCCAGTAAAATTGTTAGCTTGTTAAATACTTCACGCTTTCTCTGATAAAGTAAACGTACGCCTGCCGAGCCAATGACGCAAAAGTTATTTGAACTTTGAGGGAGAGAGACAGAGTTTATAAACTCTAATACGATAAGTCTGCACTGGGACTTATGAGGATTACTTATGGAGACAGAGAGTAAAGATACTTGAGTGGAGATACTTGAGTAGAGAAAAGGCCTTGTAATCCTGTCTAGTTGCCGTGGAGACGATCATAAAACTATCACACACATTTAGGAGCGCAGAGGGGCTGCTGAGGGCAGCCTCAGGCCCATAAAAGGAGATAAGGAGCCACTGTCCCATTTACATTTATAAGTAAACAATGTCTCTGGTTCTCTCTCACACTTTGTGGACGAGCTGCAGTATTTTATTCAGGAGTGTATTTGAAATTAGAAGAAGAGGAAGAAGAAGTGGAAGTCTAGTGGCAAGAGGTCGTGTGGTGTGTGCTCATGGGTTAGTAATGTGGTGAGTGGTTAGTGCATAGATGTCAAACTCAAGGCCCGGGGGCCAAATGCGGCCCGCTGGATCATTTTATGTGGCCCTCGAGCGCATAAGTGACTGTTTCCCCTTCATTTGAAAATGCATTGACCCACAAACTACATCTCCCAAAATGCACGTGGATCATGCTACTGGTAAAGTGACGCAGCTGTGCCTCAAAAAGACACACACTTTATAAAATGTCAGTTTGTCAAGACATAACAACACTGCCCAAGTGAGGAAACAAGATTGTTGACTTGTAGTTTGATTGTTAACTAGTAATTGTTGATTAATTCAGTTTTTTTTTCCTGATGAAATACAAGATTCTGCGATACAACAATAGCAAAGACCTGACATATTTCTACATCAACGCAAATGGAATATTTGTTGAACAAGTAAAAAATCTAATTATTACAAAATTATTATTATGAATTATATTATAGATTATTTTTACAATAATAATTCATATTATTATTATGGATTATTATAAAAACTAATATTTCTAATATTTAGCTATATATAAATGAGTTTTAACATTTGACCTGAAATTACATTTATAACTTCTTGATAATTGCCATTGTCATCTGGCCCTTTGAGGGCCACCGCCATGCTGATGTGGCCCTCCGTGAACAAGAGTTTGACTCCCCTGACATAGGGCGAGGGTGGCCACACTCTTTAGCTTTCAAGCTACTTTAAAAATGTATTTTAAGATGAGTCCATACATTCATGAGCCCTGACTTTCAGCTGAATGTGAGTCTGAAGTTCCAACATCTCATCCTCCACCTGTAGCGACTGGCGCTAGCTAACTTGGTGCATGATGGTGTGCATGGAACAGGCTATGTTAAGTTTCGCACACACCCTTTGCTGTCTCAAGATCCGATTCCAAATTGGCAGCCATATTTATCAATTATGTGGCAGAAATTCAGCTCAATTCAACTCAATTCAGTTTCATCAGTATAGCGCCAAATCATAACAGAGGTTATCTCAAGTCGATTTCCCGGATCATTTTCTTGTGGAGGGATTGTGGCGATTGACCCGCCCACCCTTCACTCGACGTATTGGACGCCCCTGTTGCAGAGTCTCTCAACAGGAAAAGCACACGCTCTCTATACTATACACATTTAAGACCATGCTTGTGTGTGCAAATGCACAAACACACTTAGACGCTCTCCTTTGCACATGTTCACTCACACGCTAATGCTGCCACGCACACACGTACGCATGCGTGCATACACGCACGCATGCACATTACACATACACACACACATACGTACACACACACACCCACACACTCTGATGAGCCCAGATGGGAGTGAAGAGGATCAATACACCGACAGGAGTTCTGGTTGGTGTCTTAGCTGAATGTCTATCCCTCTTTCCCTCTTTTTCTTCTGACTTCCTGTTGTCCAGTTTCTCCCTTTGACTTTGCTACCTTGAGCTTCTTTCCCTCTCCTCCTCGTGGGGTTCAATTAGAGATGTCCGATAATATCGGCCCACCGATATCATCGGCCCGATATTAGCATAAAAATGTAATATCGGTATCGGATTTTTTGGCTTTAAAACCGATAAAATTAAAACCGCTAAAAATAAAATAATGCTTGCGTTACACCGAAATAGTGCCTATGTGCTCCTGAAGCGTTTACATATCGGTATCGGCTGATATTGGTATCGGTACATTGAGAGTTGGACAATACCTGCATATCGGATATCGGCAAAAAAGCCAATATCGGACATCCCTAGTTTCCATCAGTACCGATCTCCCTCACCTGTTTGTTCCTTCGTTCCTCTCATTTTCACTCACGATAACGCACCGTAATGAACACTTCAAAATCCCAAAGCCCGATCTTCCTATGGCCTAGTTTCAAAAGCATCCAGTGTCACGTCAGTGAAAAATAGACCAACAGAAAACATCATTGAGACGTGCGGTACCAGATCCGATACAAAAATGGAGGGAGGGGGATCAGCCCCCGAGTGCGACTGTTTCTGCGTGGATTTAGGCTGAAGAAGATAATCTCAGATCAGTTGCTCGGCTGTCGTGTGCACTCACAGGTGGTCGCCTGTCTCTACCACCGCGCAGCAGCAATACACTTCATAGTCCAGTTTGATCCAGGGGTTGTGGTGCCACGCTTCTAAAGTCAACCAAATCCCACCCCGGTCAGAAGTATTCAGTCGCTACCCCTCCGATGGACAGACTCACTGCAATGTAACCATCATGATTTGTTCCTTTTTCTCCTGCTCCGTGTTCTACAAGCCAAGGCCTTAGAAGTAGATAACTGAATATACAGCTGTTGAAACAAATCATAGTACTTTGAATTGGGATTTGTCACATGATAGCATCATAGATCACACTCCACACTCCCTTTTGTAGTTCAGCTTTACATGATGTGTGTATAAACTCAGCATATATTTAGCATATATTTGAGACAGTTTGCCTTGAAAAGGTATCTGCATACTTTTCTATTCTGAAATAACATTTGATTACCATGTGACATTGCTTGAATGGAATGAGATGCATTGGCAGGATAAGTTTGTAAAGATTACACGCATACATGATCGTTTCATTGCAATATGTGTGTGTAAACTTGAACCCTTCCTGCAAAATCTGAACTGGTCTCATCTGAATGATATAGAGAATTTTGTGTGTGTGTGTGTGTGTGTGTGTGTGTTCTTATTTTGTTAGTGGATCGCACTCTGCATTGATTTATCCGGTTTCCACCAACTTATTGATTTTGCTGTCCACTGATTGATGTGGAGTTTGACCAGTGCAGCTGATTGATTAAATGATAATTGTGTGTGTGTGTGTGTGTGTGTTCTCTTTAGGCGTGGCTGTGGAAGGAAAAGGAAAGGGACACCGGTCAAAGTTTTTGTTACCCACACTGAGGAGGAGAGTGTGCCTGAACAGATCTGCACCCCAGGTGTGTAACACCTCTCTTCCATTATCTGTGTGTGTGTGTGTGCGTGCGTGTGTGTGTCTGCGCGCGTATGTGTGTGTGCGTGCGTGTGTGTGTGTTCGGGTGGGTGATTGCGCATGTGTGCGCATGTGCCTGTGTATCTGTCTGTGTATCTGTGTGATGTGAGTGGGGGAGGGGCTGTGTGCAAGTGAGCATGACCTACTTTTTCTGTGTGTGTGTGTGTGTGTGTGTGTGTGTGTGAGAGAGAGAGAGAGAGTGTGTGAGAGAGTGTGTGTGTTTGTGGTGCCTAAGTATATGGTGACGTGCACCTGTGTGTGTGTGTGTGTGTGTGTGTGTGCGTGTGTGTGTTGATTGAATAGGGTGCTGACCTTTGGTTGGATATGTGTGCCAGCATACCTGTGTGTAATCCTTTCATTTCGACCGTTGCTCTGCACGCAGGTGATCGCAAGGAGGCAGCAGAGAATAAACGGCCCCCAGCTGACGGCCCTCCCAGCAACTCTGAGTCCACGCCCCAAAGCTGGTGAGTATATGTAATTTTTGTTTGATGTTTACACACAGGACACTTTCAGTCGACGGGCATTGTGCAGACATACAGAAGTAACGCGTTAATCAGTCCTTGCATACAGATTAAGCAGCATCTCTCGGTTAAACCTCAGATTGACTCATCAATGGGAGAGAGAGACTTGGGTTGCTCAAGATCACCAGAGCTAGTCAGATTTGTGTCAGTTGTGTCAGGTGAATCTCATTTTGCAAGTATTAAAAATAGAAAATTTGAAAAAATAAGATTTGTGGTCTCTGGTCTCCTCAAAAGACAATGTACAAAATATCACGATAGAGAAATACTGAAGATAAAATTGAGTAAATTATGTACTCTTTGGCATAGACAGAGGACACACATAGAAAATGAATCTCCAAACGAATTTGATCATGTCTGAAGTATAGATATGTTCGATATATTTTTTTATATTTTTTAAATATTTTT
>OMPJ01017259.1:0-11399 GCA_900312935.1 Carapus acus
CCCTCTCTTAGGAGTCTCTCTCTTTCTGTCAGCACCTCCTCTGTCCTCCTACAAATCGTCCCTCCATTGGACTGGAGGCGGCCTCCCCTGAGATCCAAGCTGTCCCCCATATAGAGGACTTCCCCCTACCAGCAGATGACAGGGGGTGTGTCCCCAAAGAGCTCCGGGGATTCCCTGGAGAGGACGGGTGGAGGGGAGGAGGGCAGGAGAGAGAGGGAGAGATGGAGGGAGAGAGAGAGAGAGAGCACATAACTCCACTGCATAGCAGAACCTTGAGCCCGATACAATTTGCTAATCGATAAATCGCGTTAGCCAGTTTGAACCTTGGTTTATATCATAGAGGGGCCTTAGCTGTAATGGAAAATGCTAATGAGGGAGCTGCTCCCGCATAAATCATACCAACTATAACTCATGCTAATTAGAATGCAAACTACAGGAGTGTCTTGGGGTAGGAGTTTAATTCATCCCGTGAAAGAGCTTGATTTGCAAATGATATTTTAAAAAATCTAAAAAACAAAAAATAAAATTATTCCTATTCATTCTAGCCACGTTTCCCCCCAGAATAATCTACTTTGGTCTAAGTTCAACACTTGTTGTGAACATAGCCCTCCTCCCTACAGCCGCCATAACGTTAGCACCAGATGATTCTCCACGTCTCATTACCCAGTGGATGTTGGTTCCCTTCTCAAAGTTCTCAAACCACCCATGAAGAGCCTTGACTGATTCTTCCAATGCTGAACTGTTGTTCCAAGTCGTCATAGAGAATGCAAGCCGCCATAGATAGTGTGTACCTGTGCGCTAACTAGAGGTAGTGTCCCAAAGTTCCACTCGAAGCTCGGACTTCCGATTGTATCCCCAACAAAAACATGGGCCGCGACACGGCTTGTATCTCAAAACACTCGTGAGTCCAGGTGCTTGTATGTCAAGGTACTACTGAACGGAGTTGTTTACATCTTGACAGTCTGATGTGTCCGCATTTTATTCTATGATACTTCATGTTGGACAGTGTCTTATTGAGATTGTGTTAAAAAATCGTTCCTGGCTGTGGGATTCACTGCAAAGCATGGAGGGTTGACGGCCTTTGGGAAGGGGGTGATCCCCGAAAATCTTAGCCCTGGCACCAAATTGTTTAGTGCCAGGCCTGGTAGGAGAGACGAGCATCTTACCCACCTAAAGAAGAACTCCTTAGTGATGGTGACTAGACAAACAACAGCAGCAAACACACTTCTCACTCCTCTCCATGTCCCTGTGGGTGCTTCCTGCAACTGGTTCCTACCCCTTGAACACAAAACAGACACACACAGATCTGGTGTTTGTACGTGTGTACGTTTTTTAATCATTGCTTTTGTTTTGATGACAATCCAACGTCTGGTAAGTTGATTAGTCACTTGAAATAGGAAATTTGGACCTGCACAGATGTTCTTTTCGATCCTGCCAAATGCCACACCGATGATCTCTCACGCTCTCTCCTGCCTGTGTGTGCGTGTGTGTGCGCGTGTACGCGTGTGTGTGTGTGTCTGTGTTTGTGTGTGTGTGTTGCTATGTCCCAGCTGTCTCTTGATCCGCTTAACTTAGGGCCATGTCGGGGGATGATTTACAGCCCAAGCGGGACTGCGCACCGTCTCGGTAAACATCGAATCATTTGCATCATCTGACGGTTTTGTTTTCTCTTTTTTTCTCTTTCCCTCTTTCTCTCTCCCTCTCCGTCTCAAGTTCGTCGTCGAATGAGGGTCAAAGGGGTGGGGAGGGAGGAGGAGGAGGAGGAATCGAGTCTGACACACGGAGACAACTGGCCGCAGGAGGAGGAAAGTGAGTCCGTACGGAGATGCTGCGGTGACGGCCGGTGACGAGGCTCCGTGAGCGGCTGCAACATCCCCACAAAACCGCCACCACGAGCGAAAACATTTCACTATTCCTGCGCGGACTTGCTTGCTGCGCCAACATCTCCCGATTGGAAGAATCAAAGTGTGTTTGTGTTTGTGAGTGAGTGTGCGGTGTCGCCCCCCGCGGTCGCACTGGGCGCCGCGACCCGGTGTGTATTTGCGGCATCTTCTCCTTCTCAATTCCTCCCGCATCCTTCTCTTCACGCACGGAGCTTTTTTTTTTTTTTTTCGTCCTGCGCAGCATCCAGAGCAGCAGCAGCAGCAGAGAAGATGGACATCGCGCTGCACCATCCGTCATCCCGCAGCTGACGCGGAGCGCGGCGTCATCTGTTCCCGTCCCCCCCGTTCCCGCTCCACCAGCGGGGCTGTTTTCCTCCCCCATCATGCCGCTCTTACCCGGAACGTTCGCGTCCCCCGATTTCCAGGAGCGACTGACGTAAACTTTTCCCGGAGCGCTGCGCCTCAAGTCGCTCGTTTTGAAATTCTCCCCCTCCTCGGAATATTTTGTTTTAGGGGAGGCTGGCTGGGGGTTGTTTTTATTTTTTATTTCTGAGAGGCGACACTCGGCCGATTTCTACTTGAAGGAATTTCGCTGTTGGACACTCGGGATACCATGTGGACGCCGACGGAGGACGAAAAAATCGGAGTGGGTGAGTTGAAGAATCCGGCAGACTGTGTAACGCATAGTTAGATGCAAATTGGACAAACTTTGTCCCACATGCAGGTGGACACAGGTGGACACAGGTAGATAAACGTCCTTTGCACCACACCTCTGTCCAAAACCCATTTTCAGCAACATCACTTAAGACGGAAACACATGAGATATTGTCCAATGACGTTTTTTGTAGGACTTTGACTTGTCTCAGATGATGTCCAACTATGATGATGATTAATTATTCTTCAGCCACTGGTGGGAGATGACGTGTAGACCCCATATTGAAAAAAGGACTGAAAAGTTTGACAAATTTAGAGACATTGTTGCAGGCCAGCAGTGGATTTCCATTCAAAGTGTGTGGTCATGATTTTGGTCGTCGGCTTGGTTGGACAGGTGCTCACGCGCTGTCCTGAGGTGGACTCGTCTCATGTCCATTTGCTGTGTGTTTTCTGCCCGGCTGGATTTCCCTGTGCAGTGCTCCCCTGTGCCCTCGCTGCCTCGAGACCTGAAAACTTGGTCTTCCTCAGCTTCTCCGATCTGAAATCCAGCATCACTGTCAGTCGCACCACCCACCGCGATGCTTTCAGGGACATTCTAGTTATGATCTAGTTAGTCACTCCAGTCCATGAGTCTCGTGAGTGAGTGCAGAGTTGCTTGAAAATGCGTTATCATGCTCTGTTGCGATGCCATTGGCAAAGAAAAACATCTTTTGCTTGGTCCTATATTTGTTGTACCTTGCAGGAATTGTTGTTGTCACAGAGACGTGACCGTTCAGATGCTTTTGTCAGTCCAGGAGAGCCGTGCGCTGAATGTTTGACCCCCTTTTTCATTGGATTCAACTAACTTAGCAAGAACATGTCAGCCACGGCTCTCGGTCGATTCAGCGCTGTCGGGCCTTTTCCACGCCAGTGATTCGGTGAAATTCGACACCAAGGGGAGCAGGAGGAGGTTGCTGACTGGGGGCCACCAGGGCACAGTCGCGAGTGTGGAGCTCACGTGAGTGTGAGTGAGAGGGTGTGTTGGTCTCTCCGTGCTTTTAGATGATGTTCCGCTCCTGCCGTCTCACACTGCATCCCAATGATGGACATGCAAACATTTAGCATTCAAATAAGAATTATATCACCATCCATATTGGTTCTCAGCTCATGGACATGATGCAGTGATGGTTTCCCTATCTGATGGATACCAGCCACCATATTTGCTTAGATGGACATTACAGCACAAGTGATACCAACACCAGGAAATATTTGATACATTCATCAAGGCTGAGCAGATGATATTCCAAAAAGCCCCCAAAAAAGAGCAAAACATTTAAATTCAATTCAATTCGATTCAATTCGATTCGAGTCGATTCGAGTCGATTCAATTCGATTCAATTGAGTTCAACTCGATTCGATTTCTATTTGTAAAGCATCAAATCAGAACAAAACAGACACCAAAACAGAAGTTATCTCGAGACACTTTCCCAGATAAAGTTACCAAATGACTTGGTTACAATTGAATTTATCATATATTAAGCGTATACTTTTTTATTCTATTGAATTGCAGCTGCTTGAATATATATGAAAATCTGTGTAAGACATGAACAGATGGAGCGTCCAACACATTGTGTGCTTGTCTCTAGTATTGACTTTGTGCTCTGCAGGATTTTTCGCTCAACCACATCTGAAAATAACCACATGTGTCACCAGCAGTTTGTAATTTCAAGGTTCTTCTGTTGTCGTATTCAACCTGTAAGTGTGTCTTTTTCCGTCCGATCCGTTTGTGTTTTACTGGTTGAGGCTTTGCATACCAAGGCACACAGAGTAGAGTCGCTATTGCTGGGCGGTAGAAAACAGCTATTCAGTCAGCAGGACCACATGAATGGAGCTTTGTGGTCACCATAGCCGCTCCTGAATGCAGCTTGAGCTCCCCCAGGGCCGCACAGCACAGTGCGAGTTCTCACACGCACAGATAACATAGAGTATGCACACACATTCGCACACACACACATGAGCGCACACAAATGGGAGGAGAGACATAGAGGGGGAACCTCACAGACAAAGGTACTGTAGACGGGAGGATAAATGTAAATCTCCAGAGTACTTTTTTAGAGCCAAATGTTGAGGAAGACAAATACGCAGATGTCACACTAACAGCTTTGCCTTCGAAAAAAAATTCTGGGAAAAGTAGAGTCTTCCATTGATGAATCTAACGATGAATTTTGCTGTGAATCTAACAATGATTCTAACAATGAGTCTAACGAGTCAAATGTCAGTTAGTTTAGGAGTTATTGTGTGCCCCATTTGTACTTTCTTGCCATGTTGGTAAGGTCAGTGGGAGCTGTCCACGCATGTCCATGTTGTGTAGCAGACACCTTTCACTCCCATTGATTGGAAGCAAAAATACCACATGACACGGTGATGTGCAGTCAGGGGAGGCAGTAGGGGCCTTGCCTCACCTGACGTCATGGAAACAAAAAAATGTAAAATGAAAAAACATGTTAAATGGTAATATTTATCAAGGGATTTGAACTGTTTACCCTTAGATACACAACCGACCAGTGCCTACACTCTTCCACGAGTGGGGTCATTTTGGACCCCCTAATAAAAAATTCTCAAGGTATTGAGAATTTTCTCAAAATGAATGAAAACATAGATAAAGGAAAATATTGCCTTATGTCACAAACATGTTTAATGACGAATACCTCGAAAGTGAATATATCAAAATTTTTCCTCATAATGATTTTTAAGAATAACAACCCATGGAGCCACTTTTGACCCCATGTGTGCATCTAAGGGGTAAGATTCTCTAAGAAATCAAGAATTTTCTCAAAATGAATGAAAACATAATTGAAAAAATTATTGCCACATGTCACAAGCATGTTTAATGAGGAATACCTAGAATATGAATAAACTGCAATTTGTCTTCTTAAAGATTATGAAGAATAACAGTCCCTGTGGTCATTTTTGACCCCATGTGTGCTTCTAAGGGTTAAGTTAAGTTAAGTTAAGTTAAGTTAAGTTAAGTTAAGTTAAGTTAAGATTTGAACATAAGCTGTTAATTGTTGCCAAAGAAATGGTGAATAAGTTGCTCTGTAGGGTTCATATGTTTGCAAATGTGATTATGTTGAAGTCAGTGCCTCACCAGCCATACACCTCACTGTGACACACATTGTCATCTATAAAAACGGACAGACACAAATTTACACATCAATAGGTGGTGGTGGTGGTGGGGCGATGGGGGGCATGAGTGGCCGACCCTGAGCCACATGACACGGGTGCAGCCATGCACACGCGTGTGCCACGCTGCTGCTCTCACAGGACGAGCCTCGCTGCAGTAAAAGTGACAGATGTGCACTGTTGGCAGTTCCCGCGCCAAACAGTGCACCTTTGTGTGTCTGTTGTTTGTGTTTTGACCTACTTACGGCGAGCTGGCGTGTTATTTTACTGTAAGAGAAACGTGCCTTGGGCCCGCTCTGATGTCACCATTGTGTCTTTGGAGAGACCATGGCGGGGGGGCCGAGCTCCTGCTGATGGTGGAGGGAGAGGAGGAGGGAATGCCGTTGCTCACATGACCTGATTTAGCATGTGAGGGGTTGTTACATTGGTTGTCAACATTTGAATGCCAAACTTGCGTTTTTCTTTGCTACATCTGTGCATTTTTGTTACGTTATAGCTTTTAAGGGTGCCTCATCCAAAGATCATCCTCAAGTCTCACACCAACCACGTCCTCTGTGTCCTTTGTCATTATCTCCATGAACCGTCTCTGTGGCCTTCGTCCTCTATCCGGTGTGTCCACTATATCTCCTCTGCACACGTCTACACAATCTCCATCTTGTCTCCCCGACCTTATCTCCCAACATGCTCCACTTACATTGCTCCTCTGATGGTCTTATTTCTAATTCTGTCCATCCTGGTTCTTCCCGACAAAAGCGTCGTGGCCTCTGCCACCTCCAGCTCAGCCTCCTGTCACTCAGACGACAAATTGTTCCTCTCAGTCTGGCAGCGACCTTTCGGCCTCAAAGCGTGAATGATACTTCATTACCGTCCTGCTGTCTTTTTATGTGTCCTGCACCACCTGAACAGACTTCTCGGCTTTTCCCGACCTCCTCTACGATACCAGTGTTCCTCTCTCAATATAATCATACGGTCTTTTTAGCTCCACATAAACCCAGTGCAGGTTCTTCAGAGGTTGCGACTTCTCCATCAGTTGGCCCAGCGTGAAAACCTTTCTTGATAGGGAGCCATACTACTTCTTGCTAATTGGAACCGTTGATGCGGAGACATTCAAGCTCCTTGTGGAAGGAAATGGCCACAGACAATGATATGAGGGTGCGCTAGTACAGACAGGTGCTAGCTAATTAGACCTCTGAAAAGCTCAGTAACACTCAGTCTTCACCATCTTGTGCAAACATCTTGGCTCAGGGGCCACGTTGACTTTTAAATTTTGACACACGGGCCGTGTCAGCCAAAGGTGCAGACATATCAAACAGAATCTGAAAAAAAGCATTACGGTGTAACACTATTTACCTTTTAATCGGACAAGTATTGTTTTGCAAGTGCATCAAAATGTGACGTTACTTTTGTTGTTGTGGTTTTTGTTGTTCGTTTTGAATGCAATGTCAAAATTAGGAATTCTGTACCAATGTTTGGGGGGCCGGATTAAGAGGACAGTTGGGCCTGATGTGGCCCCCGGGCCACAGTTTGCCCACTTGTAATCATGTGGAAATTCCAGGCATTGCAGGGGAAGGGGAAATGCACACAGTATTTGTGATTGTTGCATTCTTCAGCACTGCACGTCTTAGAGATCAATTCCAATTATTTGCAGAGATATGTTATTCACTGTTGTTGATGTTGTTGTTGTTGTTGTTGTTGACATTTGGTGGAGGAGTACCTGGAGAGGTGGAGGTGTGGTCTGGAGAGAAAGGAAATTTAAGTCAGCAGAGGCAAGGCTGAGCGCTAGTGTGGTATGACTAAGGTTGGAAATAAAAACATGGGTTGTGTTCTTCCGATTTTCTCTGTCTGGGAAGTCATGATGTAATCACAAATGTGCCTTCTGACTTGCCGACAAATGTCTTGTTGGCAATGTCTTGTTTTGGCTAAAATCTGTGGCAGCTGTGTTACAAATGCAGCGTAACGTTGCGTGTTATTGCTGCCAATCGGAGTCTCGATCGCAATACAACTTCTCCTCAGTTTCCTGAGCTCCCTCTGGATGATGTGGATCTGGAGGATTAGTGGGCTGCTGGGGCAAGAAAGCAATTTCAGTGAGTGTGAGGGAGGTGGAAATGGTGGAGATGCCTTTGAATATCTCAGGTCAACCATCCAAAGCAAAGTCTCTGTGTGTTCATCTTCAAGACTTTGAGTGTTTACACGGTGAGGAGCTCCACCGGCTCCATCTTGGACAGCACCTTGAGATAACTTGTGTTGTGATTTGGCACTATACAATACACTCGATCCCGAGGTGTGTGTGTGTGAGACGGTTTGGGGCAAGAGGGCCGATTTGGGGCACTTTTACCCACCGTGTGAATGTATCCAAGTTTGGACAAGTGTTTTAAAACATCAGCAAAATTATCACGATTGATCTCACGCCTCCAAAAGCTGCATGTGGGCGCAGGGCACAGCGGGAACGGCTCCTAATGTAACGGAGCAAGTTGGTGTCAAATCAGTCGCAGGGATAAATCGCAAAACAAAAGATGACGAGCGTACGGAATCACTGCAGAAAAAGCTTGTGTCAGCGCCGCCGAGGTTTGGATGCGAGGCCTCTCGGTGAGGTAATGGCACCGCCGACCGAGCCAGCAACATGTTGTAGAAATGCACCATCAGCACGACATCAGCGCAGACGGATCGTATCAATTATGAAAGCGGAGAGAAAGCCGAATGAGAGATGGAGGCGAATTAAGCGGGCGATGCGGAGCTGCTGAGGTTTCCACTTCGGTGTGACTGTGCAAATAGGAGGTGGAGTCGTCGTAGCGCAGTTTCCCAGCGTTAGCATGCGTGTGCACGCAGACACACGCGGCCGCTCATTATGGCAGTTGGCCTCATTAAAGTGTGTGTGTTGGCATGTGTACAAGACAGCGATTTGGAAACAATAGAGAAGCAACAAAGATGATGCCACATTTGCGTCGGCATTGCTTGGCACGTTTCCTGCCGAGACGCTGGCTTTGCTCTCTCATTTTTCCTCAGCAGCTGGAATTAGCGGCACACAAATCATGAATTATTATTATTATTAGTTTGTTATTATGTTGGTTGTCACATGGTTCACAGCATGTAGTAGCATACTGTGAGAGGAGCCGTGCGTGAGGAAGACATCTGTGAAGTCAGGAAGACAGTGGTGAGTTGTGTGGACAAAGGGACAGATGGGTTCAGGGTCAGATTTGGGCTACATCAGGGTTCAGTACTGGGCCCCTTCCGCTTTTTATTGCTGACAAAGTTACTGAGTTTTTTTATTGCGATTAACCAAATTAGACAGGATTGTAGGTGAGACCATCAGAGGCATGGAGAAGGGGGAGGAATAAAGGGAGAAGGTCAGGGAAGAAAGATGGAGAAGGTTTGGCCACAGGCTGAGAAGAGACAATGGATATGTTGGACAGAGGACGTTCCCCGGTGTCTCTCTCACCCTCACCGCTCCATTTTTCTTCCTCAGCGGTACCTATCGTATATCCAGTTGTCGGTGTAGAGGGAATCCGAGGAATTCTAAGCTCGGGAAACGTCTTTGTGTGTCTGTGAAGGCCTTTGAGACATTTTGTGATTCTGGGCTTGACAAATAAAATTTGACTTATCGATTGAAGAAGCTGTCAATCCGGAAGAAGAGAGGATGACCTCAGATAGGGGACGTTATGACAGTTGGTATGTTAGTTGGGGGAAGGAAGGACAGGAGGAGGATTCACTGTGGCGACCCCTAAACGGTGGTGGGGGAGGGTGGAGGACGGTGGAAAAGGAAGAACAAGGTGTGTGTTCAGTAGTGAACCTTTTAGGGCACATTGAGGGGAAAGCGATTTAAAGTTGTACACGGGGCTCGTAGGTTCTGGTGGGATCACATTTTCCACTTAAAAAAAGGACTTTCATTCTTTGTAAAACTCTGAAAACACAGAGTTGAGACCCAGCAAGTTCCTTTGGTGTCAGAAAACCACCAACCAAGCTGGATCACTCCATCACGGCCAAAGATGCAGTGAAGAAAAGGAACTAGATGAGGAGATGGAGAGGGAGCTTGCTGCTGTCCATGGTGCTGAAACACACATACCTAATGAGGAGGAGAGTCTTGCACCTTTCCTCGCCTTGACTTCTGTTTTCTAGTTTGCTGATAGTAAATTATAACTGAGGAGCTCTACATGGGTGGAGACCTCACCAGAACCAGAACCAGGCAGCGTGGCTTTACCAGTTTTTTCACTCGAAATTCAAAAGGCTGTCAAGGACGCTGCTTGTTGTCGAGCAGGTGTTACGAGCGACAGATAAACACGCCGCTTTCTTGGGGCGACGTAGCGTTTTGCGCCATCTGACCAAAACCTCCCAATGCTCTCATGAAGGACGACTCCCTCGTCTCCTCGCGCAGGGTGTCTGTGGTGGCCTCCTCACTGATTACAAGTCTGTTTTCCTCAGTAAAATCCTGCCCAGCGTTCAACAGCTGGTCTCAAATCTGTTTGTGCCCAGAGCAAAAGCGAAATACAGCACAGAATGTTTTAACAGCTCCCATGTCTGTCTCTCATCAATCAGGATGCTGAATTTTTTGTCCCTGTCAGGATTTCTGACAGAATATATCAAAATAGCATCACTTATAACCAGATCTGTCGTGGCCGTTGTCTTAATGCTCTTTCTCGCCACGCATTGGAATCCTTTAAATGTTGTAGCTAACTTTCACCAGACGGCGTATGACCCTTGTTGCGACGTTGCCCTCAGCTAAAATTCTGCCAGTTTGACTTCTGCTGTTTTCACGGCTGTTTCTCATTTTTCCCTTTCCAATATTTTCTGCAAGCCCAGTGTGAGTGACTTTTGTGTTGGCACTAGATTTTTTATTTTTTTGGCTTTGTTATGGTTTTTTCAGTCCCCTGCTGGGAAGGAGAGGACTCTGCCAGCGCTCTGCTTTTACTCTGCAGCTACAGTACGACTGTTTCAGTCACAGACCTTAATGCGGGTTGGATTGAGTATCTTCTTGGATTGTGTTATTTTCTTCAGAAAACACACAAATAGAAATCTCGATCTCAGTTCTTTGCACGTTTGAAAAAGTTTATGTTTCATTTATGTTTTTTTTTGTTCCGATTTGGATGTTGTACCTCTGTTGCTGGGTTGTACGACTGCATGTGGCTTCTGGATCACACAGGCAGCAGCATTCTCAGGGAGACGTTTGTCGTCGTTATGGTTACTCGCGATTTCTGTAGACACTCTGGCAAGACTGGTTTCACCATTGTCATAACAACAGATCAGCTTCCCAGCTTCCATGCAGGGGAGGGAGGAGTCTCACAAAAAACACACGCTGACAACCCAAAATCAGTGGTGCTAATTCTTTTTCTCTCTTTTAACACTGAGGTTATTGACAGTTACTGATACAGAATAAGGACGTGGTCTTTTCACTCATATATAGGTCACGCAGTAAATGTTGGGGAGAAGAAAGTTGTACTTTTTTCATTCAAAGGGAGGTGAACTGAAATCCCTTCTGCCACTAGTCCTGCCTCCAGGCTTTGTGGTCTGTACCTGGACTGGAACCGACCTCCCTCTGGTCCGTGTCAGTGGTCCAGATCAATGTAAGGTGGAAAAAAATGAAATATTTATTATTATTAATCATTTTTATCAATAGTTTTTTATGATATAAACATTTGTGTCAATACATATGTATATTGTAAATATTTATATTAATAAATATAGATGAATATAAATGTAATCAATATA
>OMPJ01017262.1:4646-15202 GCA_900312935.1 Carapus acus
ATAATAGTTATTATTATTACATTATTCTTTTTCTATTTGAAATATTTACACCGGAATGCAGGCACCTTAGTTTCGTTACACAATTCAATTGCTGTAATGACAGTAAATGATTCCTGATTCCTGATTTTGACAAGCAGTGAATGAAACGAAAAGTGCATCATTTTACCAGCACACTCAAATCGTTTTTCATACGTTTTTTTTACAACCTGTTCGTGGAGGTAAAAATTGTCTGCTGTCTCAGTACCTCTAAACTTCACTGCACAGGGTTTCCGCATCGATCTGGCCTGCAAGCAGCTGACGGTGGACTTTGTAAACCAGTCAGTGCTGCAGATCAGCAGTCAGGACGTGGAGGGGAAGCGCAGCGACAAGACAGACTTTGCCGAAAAGTTGGGGGCCATGAATAGACGATGGCAAATACTGCAGGGACTTATCACAGAAAAGGTGCTCCATCGAAAATATATATGGATAAAGTGTGGATATGGTGTCTCTCTTTGTGATATGTATATCAACCTGAGTTCCTATGTGTTTGCATCTTAGATTCAGCTGTTGGAAGGACTACTAGAAGGTTGGTTAGAGCACGAAAATGGAGTCCAGGCTCTGAAGACCTGGCTTACGCTACAGGAGGAGAAACTGAAGAAGAGACACAGGATAGAGGATGTAGCATCGGTGCAGAATGCATTGAAAGATTGTCAGGTATGGATGATACATAGCCGTGGTTGTTGTCCAGGATATGTCGAGTTATTTTCAACATGTTGTAATTTTTTTTTTTTTTTTTTTGGCCGACAGGAGTTGGAGGAATTGGTAAGGGAGAAAGAGAAGGACTTAGAGAAAGTGGAAGAACGAGGAAGTGCGCTTATACAAGATAAAGAGGGGAAGGCCTGCGCTGTTGTGAAGGAGACCCTCAAAAGCCTTAGCCAGACATGGACCAGTCTGGATCACATGGTGTGCTTCTTTTGTCCCAGCTCAAGATGGCCGCAAAAATTATGTCATAGTGCAGTTAAACATCTCCGTATTTGATGTTTCATCATCTAGATCGGCCAGATAAAGCTGAGCCTGCGCTCCATGCTGGATCAGTGGACGTTGTACCGGCGAGCTGCAGAAGAAATTAACGGTTATCTAATGGAGGGGAGGTACTCCGTTTCCAGATTACGCCTCCTCAACGGGTCTCTGGAGGCTGTGCAGCAGCAGATGGAGGGTCTGGAGGTGAGGAACGTTTTAGGCGGCTCGTAGCTCTTTTGGATGGACCATGATTAAAATTCGACACCTGCCCCTCTCAGAACCTCCAGGAGGAGATGGACAAGCAGGAGAGCAGTCTGAAGAAGTTCGGCTCGGTGACCCAGCAGTTACTCACCGAGTGTCACCCGTCTGTGGCCGACACGCTCAACTCCGCCCACCAGGACGTCAACATCAGGTTGAGACAGCCTCGGCTCTTTATCGGCCACCCCATGGGCCACAGCCTCCGTCCTTCCATAACTCCTCTGCTGTCTCCCGCCGTAGGTGGAACCAACTCGTGGCGCAGATCTCGGAGCAGCTGAGGAGCAGTAAGGCTTTGCTGGCACTGTGGCAGGGCTACAAGGCGTTGCACGACCAGTGCGTGGCGGCCGTCCAGAAACAGGAGACGAGAGCCGAGCATTTGCTGAAGGGCGCCACCGACAGGGACATCACGGAGGAAGAGAGCAGCGTTTGGTTGAAGGAATACAATGTGAGCACAACTTTCTGCGTTATGGCCCTCACACATGCGGTCGCACACTGACTTTAACCCCTGTCCCGTTGGCTCTGTGGGCGGGTTAATGCGGAAAGGGCCTGTCAGCTCCCCGTGAAGGGGGAACAAAGCCTCGCTCACCTCCTCTGAATACCAAATTACACCCTGTCTTTTTTTTCCTGCCACAACGTCAGTTCAGAGCAGGCTGTAACTAAAGCCCGTGCGAGAGGAGGGCAACAAAGGGGACGACAGCCACCACCTGATTTACACCACAGGTGGTGCCCGGTGTCCCACTGGGCTTGTTGGATTGGACTGAAAGATGTTTGGGCTCGTAGAGTTGTCGTGCGATATGCAGCCGGTATTTATACTGATTTTGTGAACCTCACCAAATGTAAGGGATTCTCTTCTTTTTTCCTACTTACATATTTCCTGTAGGAGTGTCTTGGCAATCAGGCGTCCGTTCAGCAGTCTCTGCAGCAGCTGCAGGGAGTGGGAGAGCAGCTGAAGAGCCAGGTCGACGCATCCTCCTCAGCCGCCCTGCAGTCAGACTACCTGTCACTCACACATCGCCTAGCAACGCTGGAGCACGCTCTGCACCGGCAGCAGGAGGCAGTGCAGGTTTGCAATGGCAGGATTATGCTTTCTGAGTGGCAGACAG
Source organism: Carapus acus (assembly GCA_900312935.1). Classification (NCBI taxonomy): domain Eukaryota; kingdom Metazoa; phylum Chordata; class Actinopteri; order Ophidiiformes; family Carapidae; genus Carapus; species Carapus acus. The sequence goes on from OMPJ01017262.1 coordinate 7,007, forward strand.
CCGTAAGATCAGTGAGGTAGAGCGTGTTTGTCTCTACTTTTCCAGTCTGGAGCACAGGACTGCGAGGGATTCAGAAAGCAGCTCGACGCCCTAGTGCTAAAAGCAGAGGAGGCTGCCGAGGTGCTGAAAGAGTCAGACTCAGCTGGCACACCAGAGCTCGCAATAGTCCAAACACGCATGGAGAAACTCAAGGTTAGAAATCTTGAAATGAATCTTGAAAGCTCTTGGGGCCATCTTGGGTGATGATTGTACCTCGCTTCATTCCACATTTCTTTGTTTCAGCTCCATCTGTTGAATCTGAGCAGCCTGTCCCCAGACCTGGAGCGTGTGAACGAGTTGGCCTACAGGCTGCCAGTCAGCGACAGAGATGCGAAGCGCCTGCAGGGTCTGAACAGAGCCTGGGCCTCTCACACTGCTCACCTCACAGAGCGTTTCAGGTAACACGTACAGGAGATGCTCAGCCTCTCATTCAGTCAGAACTCTGCTCGCATTAATATCAACTTGTAAGATGCTAACTCTGTTTTCCTGTGTCCACCTTAAGCAAACAGCAGGCGGTGCTGCTCCAACATCACAGCTTCTTGCAGAAGTGTGAAGCGTGGATGGACTTCCTCTCTCAGACAGAGCAGAAACTCGCCGCTGAGATCTCAGGCAACTACCAAAGCCTGCAGGAGCAGCAGAGAAGCCACGAGGTCAGAGAAACACAGGGACAGTCGGTGTCTTTGTGCGTTTGCGACCTTGTGTGCTCCTCAAGAGAGAGAGAGAGAGAAACATCCCCGTGTCTGTCATCTGTAGCTGTTCCAGGCGGAGATGTTCAGCAGACAGCAGATTCTCTACTCCATCATCAGCGACGGCCATCATATGTTAGACCAGGGACAAGTGGATGACAGGTGAGCCGACCCTCAAGCTGACATTGGTGTGGTGTGTTTCTCTTCGATCGCCGGCTGAGAGACGTACACTTCTGCTCTGCTCTGCTTCCGCAGCGACGACTTCAGCGTGAAGCTGGCCTTGCTGAGCAACCAGTGGCAGTGTGTGGTGAGGCGGGCGCAGCAACGAAGGGGCATCATCGACAGTCTGGTCCACCAGTGGCAGAACTACCAAGGGATGGCGGAAAAGTTGAAACAGTGGCTCCAGGAAGTGACGCACGAGCCGGACATACACCAGCACGGAGAGCAGGTGGCCCTGCAGCAGGCTAGAAACCTCCTGGATCAGTTACAGGTAGAGCTCCTCACCGCTGGATTCAACTCGCACCCTGAACTTACTCTGACCCACAAACCTATCTGAACCCAACTTCTCCAACAAACCCCCGCTTTAGCCTCCAGTAGTTAACCCCCGCCCCCCGTGCCCGCTCTCCCTGTCTCTGCCCCCCCAGCTGAAGGAGCGAGTGCTCCACCGGCAACAGGGATGCTACATCCTGGTGGTGGAGGCCGGCAGGAGCCTCCTCCTCTCGGCCGACGCCCAGGCCGAGTCCCTGCTGCAGACGGAGCTGATGGACATCCAGGAGAGATGGAGGCACGCCCATCAGCGCCTGGACAAGCAGAAGAGGGAGCTGCACGGGCTGCTCAAGGTCAGTCGGTTGTTATATTTGTTTTCTGCTTTTGGAAATAGCCAGTTTTCATTGAAAAGGAATAAATTAGTTTCTTCACAATGTGGTGTAGTGCGAGGATGTTGTGTGTGATGCTAAAGGGCATCATTACCCAATGTCAGCCCTGAATGAGTTTTCAATTGTGCCTGCAAAGGAGTGAAAATAGCTCGAAATGAATTATACAACGAGCTAGAGTGCACATCCTTCAAAAGAGGTCCGGCACAGAGATCAGCTAATGTTTCCAGCGTTGTTTCAATCTTAAAACCTGGAGCTAATGCGTGATAGGAGGAGACTGACTAACACAGACACACACAGATATGCTCACATACACACAGCGTGCATACTGCAGACTCAGTGTGCAGTGGGCTGTGAGGATTAGCGCCCAGCTATGCAAATTGGCCAGGCTTTGAGGGTCAAGAGACCGAGTGACGCAGTTTGAAAGAAACATCTGGGGCCTCTGGGAGATCCTGTCTCTTTTACATCTCTCTCTCTCTCTCTCTCTCTCTCTCTCTCTCTCGCTTGCTCTCTCTCCTCTGTCCCTCTTTTCTCGCGAGCCTCCCTCTCTGTCACTGTCCCTCTCACTCTGTGACACTTCTGCGCTTCGAGAGCAGTTTAACGTTTTAGTCCCCCGTTCTCTTTCCACTCTGCTACGCACCTCAGGTACGCTACTCTACTGCAGAAATTCTCATTGAGTGTTTTGGGTTTTTTTCCTTTTACTTGAAATTGAATATTTGTCGGGATTTTTGTTGAAGTTGCACGAAAACCTTGCTCAATCCTTCTGTGTTGTTTTGATACTGTTCTAAACCTCGTCTTTAAATGTTTTGGACGCATCCTGCTGTGCTGCTAATGCAGTGATGCCTGCAAAGCTCACAGCGTTGAGAGTCTTTGCATGTGATGCAACCTAAACTGTAGTCCTAACTGTCTTTACTGCCCCGGCTGCAGCTAGAGGAGGAGAATCTGCTGATGTGTTGTGCGTGCAGTTTACACCATACTATATCGTGTTGTGTTTGTGTGTGTGCGTGTAGGACTGGGAGCGTTGCGTGAAAGGTATAGACGCCTCACTGGAGAAACTGCGGGCCTTCAAGCGGAAGCTGTCGGCGCCTCTGCCGGACCACCACGAGGAGCTGCACTCGGAGCAGATCAGATGCAAGGTGAGGGCGGTTTGGTGCGTTTCAAAAACGACAGGCTTGTCCCCCGGGCTTTAATCCGACCGCCATGACACCCAGCAGATTTGCTTTATCTCCCCCTGCCTCTGTGGGTGACCTTGTTTATTTGGTGGCACGGCTGCTGAAATGTGCTTATTCTCCGGACGCAACTGTGCTATTGGTTGTTATTCCTGCCATACGCAATCCTCAGTGATGTAATGCTAACGTGCAGCTGGAATGAGAAAAGGGTGCTTCTCTCCTCTTTTTGCTCTCGGTTATGTTTTTGATTTGTTTAAGAATCCATGCAAATTTCCGTTTCTCGCAGCCACTGCAAGAAATATACAGGCGTGTTTCATGTGTGACCTGGCAGCACTGAGTCCTGCGGGAATGGAGAGAGGAGGAGGAGGAGTAGGAGGAGGAGGAGGAGGAGGAGGAGTCAGCAGAGGGGGCTGCACGTAGAGTCAGCTGAGGAGAGAAAGGGGGTTGGGCGGAGAGAGAGAGAGAGAGAGCACGCATGCGCCTCACAAAGAGAGAAAGCATCCCCGTTTGCCCTCAGGATGTGCGTGTGTGTGTCTATACACACGCCGGTGCCTCCTTTCGTGCGTGTTGCATAATGGAGACATTTTCTCGGACCACAAATCAGTCCGGCCTTTGATGGAGGAGAGGAGGCCAGGTTCGATATCCCAGTTAGCTTATTCCGCCTGTAACCTTGTATTCATTGTCTTGATTTGGCTCGTGTTTTGCATTTAACCTTCACTGTCATTACGTTGGTGCATGTGGAAAATGTATTTTCTTTAATAATATCTGCTCAGGCTTCAGCTGGAATCCTCTGTTGGTTGTCAGTTATAAAGTGACAATTATTTTAAAGGTATTACATGTGGAAGAGGTCCTGGCGTGTTGATGCAGACGTGCCTGGGATCACGCGTGTCTATGCCATCATGTGTGCGTGCAGGAACTAGAGGGCAGCGTGGAGGGATGGACCGATGATCTCACTTCCCTGTTCCTGCTGAGGGACTCCTTGGGGAACGCGGTCAGCGCCGATGACATCACGGTCCTGCAGGAGCGCCTCCAGCTGCTGCAGCGCCAGTGGGAGGAAGTCTGCCACCAGGTGCGGCGTTTATGTCATCGCCCCCAGCAGAGGGCATTTGAGGCGCGGGCGAGGCTGCGGCCTTCACTCGGCGCGCGGTGCCATCCCTTTTCGCTTTCTGCCGCCCAAAACGCCCCTTTGGTTTTTTTTTTTTGGCTCATGTTGTCCCCTCTCTGTCCAGCTTTCCCTCCGCAGGCAGCAGGTGAGCGAGAAGCTGAATGAGTGGGCCGTGTTCAACGAGAAGAACAAGGAGCTGTGCGAGTGGCTCACGCAGATGGAGAGCAAAGTCTCCCAGAATGGAGACATCAGCATCGAAGAGATGATCGAAAAGCTGCGCAAGGTGAGTCCAGCACGCAGTCGGGAGAAGCAGGGTTTGCGACCTCAGACCTTTTACTCTATTTTGAGATGTTAACCTGGATGTCCAATTTCCCATTCGCTCATATTAAATATGCATGATGCTGCAACACTGATTTTCAGCATTAAAAGATCGATAGTTTTATACAAGAGCAAATACATCGATCATTGCACAACGCACACACGAGCACACCTCACCGACTGCTTTTATTCGCCGCGCCCGCCAGGACTTCCAGGAGGAGATCAGCGTGGCCCAGGAGAACAAGCAGCAGCTGCAGGCGATGGGCGAGCGCCTGGCCCGGGCCAGCCAGGACAGCAAAGCCGCAGAGATCCAGCACAAGCTCAGCAAGGTCAGCGAGCGCTGGCAACACCTGCTGGACCTCATCGCCGCCAGGTGAGCGCGCACGAGTCTCCCCAACTCCCCTCTCCACCCCGTGAGAGACGCAGCGGAACGTACGCTAGCTGGTAGAGTCAGAAATGTCTTGGGGTTCAGTCTCTGTCGTTCGCTCCCTCTAGTGGAGACGAGGGTAGAATTATCAGAGGCGCGCGCCTCCTTCCTGACTGCATTCTCAAACGGGGATGGAGAACTCATTCTCCCACAATTCAGCCAAGGCATTTCCTGAGATGGTTGTCGGCGTGGGGGGTTTTCCCCGCGCCGGGTCGGGAGAAGTCTCGACTCCTCCACGTCTCTTATCGTTAACTCCTCCCGCCTTCTTGGCTCAGCGTCTCCTTCCTGTCACCGCGATCAGAGACAAACTGCCTTGGCTCAGTTTCAGAGTGCAGAAGGAAACTGCCACAACGACTAAATGTAGACATTCTCGCTTTGATTTCGGGTCTTAATTAGTTGTGAAATATTTTGTTTTGTATCCAGGAATTTGAAAGGAGCTCAGCTCCAGTCCTGGCTTTGCTTCCAACTGTTGTCCTCCGGCTGTTAGCGGCAGCATGGAGGGTGGGTGGGGGTTGGAGGGCGAGCTTGACCTCATCCAGACAGCTGCAGACCGTCTGCTGTCTGATATCTGACCATTTGCAAAACACACTAAAGTAGTTTAGATCCGTACGCACCCATTGTGTGGAGGAATCCCGCGTGCAGTCCCCAGATTTTTGTCATCAGCTCGCAGCCAAAGGATCTGTTAGCGTGCCGCTAATTAGCTTTACCGAGGGTCAGGTGGGTGGGGGGAATGCACATTGGTGTGACTCTGTGACGCCAGCCAGCTCTGTGGCACATGCCTCTGACTGTAAGTCCCCCTTTTAGAAACAGCACTTGTCAGTCTCACACACACACACACACTGGCTGTTTGGAGTTCTCTTTTTTTTTTTTGCAACCTCGGAGGGCAACAGTTGATAAGTCACACTTGTGCCGCCCCGCGCCTCTCCAGACGTAGCAGAGCTCAGAGAAAGTGCCGCTCGTCGGCGTGCGGCTAGCAAAAGCAGAGCGTTTGGATCCGACCAGTTCATGCTTCACACCGTTGCCGGCGACGTTTGGAATCTCTCACCCCCATGGTTTTGGATTTGGGGACGAAAAACATGGCAGGATGCCCGAGCGAGGACCTGCCGGACTGCGACTGCGATGTCAACAGGCAGGACTTTCAGAGAATTTCAGGATCGTTGGCGATAGGACGAGTGTCCATAACAGCTCACATCTGCAGTCAGGCTCGTGTTCTTGTTCTTTAGACCCCGATTGTTGTGTCCCTTGATTCAGACGACATATTTAAAGGAGAGCGTGTTTTAATTCTGCATGCCGGACATGTGACTGCTTGACATTATTCATGTAGTTTGGTGATACGTCTTCAGCTGTTTCACTATTTTTGAAGCGTTTATTTAAAACTCGCCAGGCTGTCTGTCGCCTATCCCTGTGTGTGTGTCATACACACACATGGGATTGCTGCTTGAAAGAGTCCAGATAGTTTCTAAGTCGGATGTGCATGCAGTTGTGCGTGGCTGCACCAGGGGATTTAATGTGAAACTGAATGAATGGCAACCACAACCTGTTCAATGCACGGCCCTCCCCTGAGCTCACGATAAACGGAAGAGCCTCTGTCGTGTTTTTATTTGCGGCGCCACCGTAAGCTCAGTCTGACTTCCTCCTGGTTCCAGGGTGAAGAAGCTGAGGGAGACCCTGGTGGCCGTGCAGCAGTTAGACAAGAACATGAGCAGCCTGCGATCGTGGCTCGCTCACATCGAGACGGAGCTGTCCAGGCCCATCGTCTACGACACCTGCGACGACAGGGAGATCCAGAGGAAGCTGAACCAGCAGCAGGCAAGTTGAGACCTTTGTGTGTGTGTGTGTGTGTGTGTGTGTGTTTGAAAAATGTAAACAATATGGAGCGAGAGGACCATGAGTCAAGACCGTGAGTCGGTGGAAAATGACACCCAGGCACACGAGCAAAGCTCGGCAAGAGTGTGTGTCACGGGTACAGTAGAGCTCGAGTGTCCGCGTCCTTCCCGCTGCTCTAAATCAGGACCGAACTCGCCGACCCCGCTGACCTCCTTCCACAGGGGGGGAGTCGACCCCGCACACGTACGCGACAACCCCTAAGACGCGCCATTGTTGTGATGTTTTCCAGGAGCTGCAGAGGGACATAGAGAAACACAGCACAGGCGTGGCGTCCGTGCTCAACCTGTGCGAAGTGCTGCTCCATGACTGCGACGCCTGCTCCACGGAGACCGAGTGCGACTCCATCCAGCAGGCCACCAGGGGGCTGGACAGGCGCTGGAGGAACATCTGCGCCATGTCGATGGAGAGGAGGCTCAAGTGAGTGCTCAAGCGAATACACCAGAGGCTGAGATGTACCTCTTCTGTACTATTGTGGATATGAGCCATCTTCACAGATACTTTGCGCACAACTGAGCTGAAGTGTCTCACCATGGTAGATCTGATTCCGATTGAAACGTCTCTTCTTTTCCTGCAGGATCGAGGAGACGTGGAGGCTTTGGCAGAAGTTCTTGGACGACTACACCAGGTTCGAAGAATGGCTGAAGACGTCTGAGAGGACAGCAGCTCTGCCAAACTCCTCTGGAGTCCTCTACACTGTGGCCAAAGAGGAGCTCAAGAAGTTTGAGGTGTGTTTTGACAGACAGGGGTAACGGGGACAGGAACGTCTCAGCTGGAAGTTTCATGCATAAGCGCTGTGAAAGCTTCTGTGTTTAAGGATTTTAATGCATCGCAACAGGGAAAATATTTTATAGAGGTAAACAAAGAGACAACAGCGTGAAATCACACAAAAGCCAAGGGTGAAAAGGGACAGGGGAGTGGGTGTTGTGTTACCCAAACCGGCCAACTCTGCTCTGCTCTGCTCAGCTCAGCTGCTGCAGTCACTCATCCCGCACGTGCACATTCCTCCATGCTGGCCCTGAGTGGCTGCAGGACCTGCTCGGCCCAGCGTTTGGCATATTACATTTCTCGGTCAATCATCACATGCGTTCGTGGCAGTAATGCAAAACCAATGAAATGAATCCACGATGCGTTCCGCCACTTTCTTTTACATGGGGGCTTGTGTTGTCCCGTTCCAGGCGTTCCAGCGCCAGGTGCAGGAGTGCCTGACCCAGCTGGAGCTCATCAACAAGCAGTACCGCCGCCTGGCCCGGGAGAACCGCACCGACTCCTCCTGCCGTCTCCGAGAGATGGTGCACGACGGGAACAGGCGATGGGACAACCTGCAGAAGAGGGTGGCCGCCATCCTCCGCCGACTCAAGGTGACACTGCCCGCAGGATTTAGGTGTAATGTCACAACATTTTTCAACACCATCACCTCTCAAAATGACAGCTTAACCACAGGCAGTATCAGTTTGTGAAACCTTTGAAAAACTTAACACAGTAACTACATTATATATCAGGGAATAAGGATCAGGAATCATTTATTGTCCTTACAGCAATTGAATTGTGTAAATATTTCAAAGAGAGAAGAAGAGGAAAGAAGAAAGAGAGTTTCTATATGCAAAAAACACACAATATATACATTATATATATATATATATATACTTGTATATTTATTTATTTATTTATTTATTTATTTATTTATTTTTTTATT
>OMPJ01017263.1:3533-14172 GCA_900312935.1 Carapus acus
GTAGGGATGTGGGTGGGTGGGTTGCATGACTTCATGCCGGGGGTGAGCGTGTTGTGTTCGTGTTTTACATAATAATGATCAATTTTTCCACATATCCCAGGCCTTCGCAAGGATTTCTCCATGCAAGATGAATAACGGTGCGTCTTATCTTGGTCCAAGGCCCCCAGAGATCACATTACACATACCCTACCCTTCCACCTCCACAGCACCTGCCTTTAAAACCACCAGGTCTTAGCACACCTTGTTGAGTTGTTGAAATATGGAGCTGTGCCATGTCTAATCCTGTTAAAGGTCTTTTGCTAAATGTCTCTCACTCTGCCTTGTCAGTGTCACTTTTTCCATGTTGTCGCTATACACTTATAGGTCACAGCAACTGTGCTAATGTATGCTGGGAAAAGTGACTAAGTTAAGTGCCCAAAGGTGCCTGGACATTTCCATTTTAAAACCTGTGAACCAAATCCGCTGAGGTACATTTTTCAACACTCGCACACTTGGCCAAACCTTTTTTGGGCAGTTCTCTGCGTTTCTGGCTGACGTGATCGTATTTGATACGTGCAAATGAGCGAGCAAAGCAAAGTAAGCAGCGCTTATTTTCAACAGCGCATCAATGTAAAGGTGTGAGGAACATGGCGTTCCCGTAGTCATGGCTGGGATAGTTTACATCCCGGGACAGCAAGTGCTAGGGGGAACACTCGAGGTGCGTGTAGTTTGCACACTGGCATTAATATGAGCGGATGCTGCGCACTCGCATTTGGATCTAAGTAAGATATTCCAGCTGGTGTGGGTTTCTTTTCCTTTTTTCATGACAGTCTGGCACAGGCACAAATGTGGACATAAGGTTCTTGAGGTTTCACGTTTAGTAATGTCAACTTTATCCTTCTAATGCAGGCGAGTTATTGAGCAATTTCCCCTTTGCTTAAAAATCCTTATGAAAGTCCAAGCCGAAGACAGCCTCCATCTTCTCTTAGATATTAACACGCGGCCTATCCTCGCTAAGAATTATGTCACACTTTCCGCTGACTCACCAAATCTCATACGATTGGGGATGACATGTGGAACGTCAGGCAGCAACAAACAAGGCCAAAAGCATGAACTCTGCCACCCGCTTAATAGACGGCTACAGTAAACACAGCCAGCTTCGAAACCGCGCTTGTTGTAAACGCTGGGAATCCGACGAGTCTCCGCCAGCGGCACGAACGCGACTTTTATTTTCTTTGTCCTTTTTAGAGAGAATATTTATGAGAATTGAATCACGTTCATGTCAACAAATCCGACCAACTGGACTAACTTAGGGAAAGAATGGTAATCACTGAAACTGGCATTTGTGGAATTCAAAACCGTGGACTGGACGCGAAGTCATCCTACACACACATGCACAAAAAACGGACTTTGCACCGCATCTGAAACGCGGCAAACTCTTTGACTCGCCTCACTGTTCAGCAACATTTGAAGCTTTGTCACGACACTGAGACGTGGAACACTCCTGGTCTCTCAACCCTGCTGGATTACTGCTTTTTATTTCCATTACAGAACCGTCTTTCAAACGTGGCCAACTCAGTGGAGAAGGAATCCCCTAATTCAATCATATAATATAAAGAATTTTCTAGCTGAGCACACCCTTCTTCGCTTGCTTGCTCCTGCTCTCAACTATTGCGTACTAAAGGGAGTCCTTCGAAGTGGACCTGCCTCGGCAAACCACGCCTAGATAAGCGCAACCACAATCAAACTCAACTTTGATCAAATCGACACAAAGGCTTGGCTGACACGTAAGCTGCCTGCACCTGTTTATCTCCTGGGTAATTATTTGTTTTTCAAAGTCCTGTTCCGTGTGGGGCCCTGAGAGGCTACCGATAGACAGGCTGCTGTTTGTGTGTGTAGGTGAGTGTGTGTGCGCTTGTGCATCTACTTAAATGTGTGTGGCACAATGCCACACTGTTTAATGCGTCACGCATGTTTTTTTTTACAAAGGATAATTAAGCTATTACGGCATCTAATGTGACCTAATCCGACGGGCCCCCCCTAACATCAAACAGGTACCGCTGCGTGGTCTAGACGGGTGAAAGCCGGACTTTACCGTAACCCAAGTAGACCGCAAACACAACACCGAGCGCTGTGCTGCGTGGACCTCTGTCGTACTTCACAGCGCTGGTGCTTGACCTCCTTGTTCGCTCCGAGTGTCCATTTCCATAACAAAAGCCCAACAGGTTGCGTGTGATTATATGGATACGTTGCGGACAAATGCGTCCTGAAATGTAACACTGACCGACTGGCCAATTGGGCCTGGTGTTGGTTTCTTGTGCGACAATGGACCAGGAATTAGCAAGAGTGCATGACTGGCACGAAAGAAACACCCCTACCGATCTACAGTAAGTGTGTGAATAAAGATCAGTGACAATTAATCATTTTGTTCTGGGGTTAAATTGGTAATTCCAGCTGATTTTCTTCATCAGGGTCAAGTTCTCCCTCTACAAAGGACACAAGCAAACAACAACAGCATGGATTCTAGAAAAACTACTTTTTGGTGTGTCAGACAAAACTTCTATTCCGATTCAGTAGAAGATGAAAGAAATCGAAACAATATTTCCCGCCAGTCACTGTTTTTGCATCGTACCATTTGCATTGCACAAAACACTCTCAGTCAGTTGGGTGGAATTTTCCCCTTACGACCCAGACGGGCAGAATTCTGGGAATGCTGGAAGCGGGCCGGCAATGTTGCCACATCACATTCAGTCTGGAGAGTGTTGGAGCATGTTCCATACATTGCCATAGGGACAGGACGGAGCGATTCACACTGAGGACACATCCAGGCTTTCACAATAAAGAAAGAGAGCGGAGAGTCCCAGGAGATGGGAGCCGCCACGCTTTAAATGTCCGCCGTCGCTAATGAAGAGAATCGCCAAATTCAAGTAAATTAGACACGGTGATTATTCATGGAAATCCCTGTGTCGTCGCTTGAGGCCCGACTGAAGCTTTCCACACATGGTCCAACAAGTGGACTGGTCCTGCGCTGCAGCTGAGATTGTCCAACGCCGTCGGATCGACAGTAGGACAAGTGAGTCAAAAAAATTAAGGAAGAAACGGAAGCTGGCACCTCGACTGTAGAGATATTAGCATAAAAATGTAATATCGGTATCGGAATTTTTGGTTTTAAAACCGATAAAATAAAAACCGATAAAAATACAATAATGCTTGTGTTACACTGAAATAGTGCCTTAGCGTTTACTGGCACACATATCGGTATCGGCTGATATCGGTATTGGTAAATTGAGAGTTGGACAGTATCGGAATATCGGATATCGGTAGAGATGTCCGATAATATCGGCCCACCGATATTATCGATCCAATATTAGCATAAACATGTAATATCGGTATCGGGTCTTTTTGCTTTAAAACCGATAAAATAAAAACCGATAAAAATACAATAATGCTTGCGTTACACCGAAATAGTGCCTATGCGCTCCTGGAGCGTTTACCGGCGCACATATCGGTATCGACTGTTATCAGTATCGGTATATTGAGAGTTGGACAATATCGGCATATCGGATATCGGCAAAAAAGCCAATATCGTTCATCCCTACTCGACTGTGATGGATTTCACTGGAGGTGAGCTTGTTTTCAGGTTTCAGCGGACTCTCCCCGACCACACAAAACAACTCAACAACCTCTAGTCTTCCGGTTTGAATGAAAGTGACTAAATCAAAAGCTTCCTGCGCAACGCAACACAAAAGCCGCCGACGGGGGACCCTCTCAGACGTTGTCGGAGGGGGTCGACAAGAGTGATCAAGCACAGAACAGAAGCACTCCCGCAGAGTGGGCCATGCTGTTGTAACAGTTATTTATTCCTCTTTTCAATTCAAGGGTCCTCCTGTTTTTTTCCCATTTTTTTTCTGTTTTTTTTTTCTTTTTAATGGACAACGTTAAGGGGAACCGGCACTACGGTCTGTCCTTGGAGGCACGGTCCAAAAATTCCACAGAATCTTGGCAACTCCCAGGGATGGATGGGACCCTCATGGATATAAAACCCCCCACAATGGATGAATAGGTAAACAGAAGGGTGTGAAAGAGTGATGGTGAAAAGAGAATGTTCACTCTCAGGGAAGCACAAAGAGGGAGGTGTGTGAGTGTGAGGCGGGGAGAGAGTGCTTTGGACCGGCTGGGGGTGCGGTGGAGAGGGGGGTGGCAGGCCAGAGTTGTCAGCGGGTGAGAGTAAAAGTTTTGTCTGCGGGCTTTTAGAGGGGGCTGTGTGTGGTGTTAACTCAATCAAAAGGTGAATTATACCTCCCGAGACACTCAGGTAACCTTTCATTATGGCCCTAATCCCTCTTAATAACAGAGCTGCTATGTGTGCAATGCCCCATTAGACGGGGAAGCACAGAGAGGGAGAGCCATTATTCCCCATCGGCCCCTGTGGAAAAGCGAACACACAGCGCTCACTCACACACTCATCGTGGCAGACAGAATCAATCACGCGTTTGACTCGCACGAGGCCGAAAGACGACAACCCCCACGCGGGCGATGGGAAGTTTGACGCGAGCCTCGGTGTTGCAAAGCTTCTGATAAGTTTCATTTCTGTCAGGTGTTAGCGGAGCACCTTTCAAACAGAGATGGCGTGTCTTCCGGTGTAACATTTATTTGAAAGGTAATGAGAACACCAGATGACTCATTTGTCTTAGGGAATATAATTAAAACTGCACTCCTAAAAACACAAGTTTGAAAGAGTGATTTCAATAGTTATTTATTTACTTTTCAACCTGCTTAAGCTCCTGCTCCTCCAAACTTCTGTAATATTTTGCATCGAGAGGAACATGAATTGAGCAGAGTACAAATCTTACCGGAGTAAAATGTATTGGAAATTGAAAGAACACAAAAGTGACCAGACATTGATTTTGTTGCATATATAAATAGAGAAAAATAATCAGAAAAAGTGTACTGTGAACTTTTTGTTAGCTTTTGAGCTTTAGCCATTGGGTAATAACAAAGTAATAACAAAATAAAGTGTTGGTATAAGCACATTGGGGAGCAGTGTTCGTTTGATTTAGGTCTTTTTTTGGCAGAAAGTAAAACCTCACTTATGTTGAAAATGTAATGGCTTAATTTATATAATCTCTCCGTCTCATTTCCCTGACTACTCAACCTGCAAACCGAGATTTCGCTTTTTAACGAATCATTTTAACTTAAATGGGGTCAAACTCGAGAGCTGCCACGAAAAAGAGAGAGAGAGAGAGAACGACCAGATAACATCTAATGAAAGCAGACTTAATGTGGCGCAATAAATCAACAGGCTGCACAAATACCGCGCCGCAATTACTACTTTAACAGTTCAAAAGTTAAATAAAAGATTCCGAGACTATGAAGAATAATGTTTATCCCACAGACATAAAAACAAAACCTGGGGTAAACACAATTTAAGACGTCGATTTTCAAGACGCGATTTCACAAATTTCTTGATAATTTCCCTACTTTCGCAATTGCGACCGATTAAATTGTGCAGCTGCGATTAATTAAATAATTCTGATGTTTACGAGTTCATCAAATTCATATTCACCTGTACCACTCCAGGCCGTTGTCGTAGTTGCGATCGAAGAAGTGCGGCTCCGCTCCCACGGCTCGGATGTCGGGATGCACCCGGAGAAACTCCAGCAGCGCCCGGGTCCCTCCCTTCTTCACCCCGATGATGAGAGCCTGCGGGAGCTTCTTGCTTCCCTCCCCCAGCGGGCTGAGTTCACCTGCGAACCACGGCGCCACTTTCCTCCTCTGTCGGAGTAAACCCGGAGTTTCGAAGATGACGCGGGAGCGGTCTCGCTCTCGACCCGGGTCCTCGTTCACCACCACGGCGGTCCATTTATATACGAGCCGCCCGGTTCTCGGCGATCTCGTGTCGCCGCCTAAGAGCTCCGAAACTCGGCCCGGTCGGGTTGCGGTAGTGGTGGTGGTACAGCAGCGGTCGAAGAGGCAATGCTGGAGGAGGAGAAAGGTGAGAACGGAGCAAAGCATCACCGCCGCTCTCCGGCACACACCGCGGGACGGCGGGTCCAGTTTGGTGATGCGACTAAAGGCCATTTCAGTCCGTCGGTGTTCGGTTCTGGACTCGGACCCATGTTAGACACACATACTTTCTCCGCTTGGCAGTGTGTTATTCCCGCTGAGAGCGTCCTCGCCTCCTCCGGAACACCAAATATGACACATAGAAGATTCCAAACACCCGCGCACCATAACAAATTTAGAATGAAAACGGTATTCTAGACACTTTTTAAAATAGAACGCACCTATGTCACCCTGCCTTGTCCTGAGAACATTCTTTAAGAAGAGGGATGGAGCCAGACACACGTGCATAGAGTTGTAAACTTGTGTCAGCTCTATTGACAGGCGTTGCTTCAGCCAATCAAAAGAGAGAGAGGGTCAATATGACAAGGGTGGCAGCCAATCACATGTCAGCTTGGCCGCGACTTGGATACGCCCACTTCAATTGAAAACCGGTCTTTAGATTTGCGATGCAACTTTGTAATTGCGTGGAAAAAGCTCGACAACACACACTCATCCACACGCGAACTACACAAAACACACAAATACGCACACAACACAGGCGCAAACACGGTAACATACGTCTTGCGCCGTTTCACACCAGGATTTACGCTCATGCGTGCAAAAACAAACACACACTGTTTCAGCAATACTGGCGCACACAAGCAGACACTTGAACGCACCAAAGCAGGAAAACAGGCGCTAGTGTCTTTAATATGAAATTAAACACACAAATCAACTCATGTCAAGTCAATTTTATTTGTGTAGCGACATAACAGAGGTTATCTTCAACATGAAAACACCTAACATCTATAAGATGAACACACAGAGATTCAGCCACTCATTCACAATTGCTAGTGAGAGCATGCGCACTTGTGCAAACACGCACCCAAATAAACATTTAACCCTGCACGCTAACAAACACATAACGCTAAAACACACCTCTCCTCCTCCCCAAACAACAGGTAATTCTAGAAATTGGGTGTAGGCTCTATCAACGTATCATCGCTGAAAGTTTCCATTGTCGTAACATGTTTTGATTGAGCGAAATTATTCCTCAGATCTTCCAAAGACACACCGAGGGGCACATCGCCAGAACCCAGCGCTCTTCCTCGCAAAAGTAAGCCGCAGCTGTAGGAAGCAAAGGCCACCAAGGAAGACGAGAACCCTCTCCATCCTCGTTCTTTTTGTGCGATACATACAAGGAACAACAGCAACCCCAAAAAAGTTAAATAATGATAACTGAGCGCATTATTTCTTTACAAGTGAGCAAGAACAGAACCAAATGTTTCACATCTGTTCTCGGCCTGTTTGGGGTATTAGCATGAGAATGTGCGGGCAGTGCTTCAATGCTGCACAGCTCAGTGCCCAAGAAAGAGGACGGAGACCCCGCGTCTTACGGGGTGCATGGCCTGTGCCAGATGTCCCTCCGTGTTGTGGAGACAATGCAGAGGGGTGTCCCACTTTTAACAAATCCTCCTCTCTCTCCTCCATTCCTCCCCCACTCCCACCAATCCGCCCATCCAGCCGTGACGCCCAACATTCCCTCACAATAGTCAAATTGCTTCACATCCTCGAGCCAAATGAGCGAACGCTTGTAAATTCATGAGGGCCCTCGTGACTGCAACCTCTGTGACGTTTATTTTTTCATTTAATTCGCCCCAACAGCTACACGTCGGACTGTACATCTAAATATCTGCGACATAGTCCTACTTTGTGCCGTTGGAGCCACGGTCACATGTTTGTGTAGCGACACATATTTCCATCTAAAAAAAGACGGGAAAAAAAATCAAAATACAGCATTTAGCGTGTAATTACAGACCCAGACATTGGTGCTTTCAGAAAAATGCGAAGGCAGTCTAGAAGGCATGTAAAAACGAAATAGGGCTTTCATCTTCGCCATTTATCCAAATTACTCCACTATGGTTACATTGACGCAGCCACTTTGGAATCTTGGATGCAGTGTCAAGGGTTTTAAATTTAACACGAATACAAACACAAACTGTTTATTATGCCCGCGATATAGTCTTACGTGCTTTTTTGCACGCCGAAGAAGTTCCCATCGAATTCCACAGCAGTGCAAATGAAGTCCAAGGAGAAGCCAAAGACCGAGCGGCTTCACTGTTGATGCCGCCTTGCTGTTGTTCCGTCGAAATGTACCAAAACATTCCAGCGCTTTGCCGCTATTTTGAACATGCCACTGACGGATCGAGGATGGATTCACCGAAACAGTTTCCATTATCGTGCAGGCCAAGTAGTTCGACTCAGTGTCGCAGCCGTGCATATAATTCCCAGACAGGTTTACGAACTGAGGTTTGGAGCCTGTCAGTTTGGAGGAGACATCTTTACTGCCAATATTACGGCTTTACGTTTCCCATCCTGAAGTCGATGGTGATAAAATCCGGCACCTTCCTCTTAATTTTTTTTTTTTTTATCCCACCTCCGTTTGTCCGCCGGCAAACGCGCCCTCGATGACATATAGATTTCATAAGTTGCTGTTCAACTGATGCAGATATTGAAAAATGTCAAAACCTACAATACCCCCCGCGGGGGCAGAGGGGTGGCGAGAAACAGATGCAGCCATTAAAAAAGATTTACATGCAGAAATGGTACAGGGGAAATTTATGAGACGCCTCCACGCCTGAACTGTGATGAACAACGCAAATTTTCGGGCGGGCTTGGCTCTCCGGTTGACAGAGTTACGCCCTCTTGCACCAGCTCACTCGGAACAAAATTGATTCGCACGGCCTAAATGAAAGAATACAACGAGACCTAAAATAAACAGTTCTTACCACCCAGACGGCTGTAATATCAAACTTTTGCACATTGTATTCAATAATGGATTTTTGTCCTTGATACATGTACCGTTTATGAAGAAGTGATGAAATGGCTCTTTCAGTACACATGTTTCGGACATTACAGTATATCATACCAAGATTTAAAACACTGTGTATGCTCCTGTGTGTGTGTGTGTATGTGTGTGAGTGGATATGCGAGTGTGTGTGCGTAGGCTGCATTACATCCATGTATATTTTGCAGGATACAGTCAATGTTTTACTCAACCGGGGTTGTTTTTTCGCTCAAAGAGGAAATGTACTCGGTTCTATATACACAGCTGTTGGTCATTCATCCAGTTTGCATTCTTCGCCGCAATTGGCTGTCCACCAGCGGAGCAGGACGCGTTTCTATCGAGCGCGGAAACTCAAATAACTCATGCCCTTAATGAGATTAATGCCGATCTGAAGTGGACCGTTTCTATAAATACTCTCAAAATGTCATCACATCACCAATTTGAATAACATAGGGGGCAGCCTGTCCTATTCGTCAACCTTTTTATCTTTAAACTATTGTTAGCTGATGTTTGTCATGGGCAGAGGAGCAGGGGGTGGAATTTAATCTGGGACTTTCCATCTTTTAGAAACGGGAGGATGTTATCATTTGGTATATTTCAATCCTGACACGCACATATCAAAATCTACAGGGAAGTTAATCGTAACCAATGTTCTAGTTAGTGCATAACTGCCAAAATAAACATCTCAAGGCGAATCTTTCACCCTGAAAAGCGATTTGCTGCCCTACAAAGCCTTTACGATGTCTTTTTAGTTGTCATTATTCATTTGCCGATGGGTTCTGAGGGCAAACAAATACAGTCAAAACCCACCAGTCACCTTGTCTGCCTGTGTGAATTACATTTTGTGTCGCATTCCTTCCTGCGAGAGGCAGCAGGATGCAGCTGATTGGGAGCGACAGAGGGGTTTGGAGGGAGGGGGGGCCAGCCGCGGTTGCATTTCCATCCCCATAACCGGTGTTCCTTCCCGTAAACAGGTTTAAAAGGCAATCTGGTGTGGGTACAAGGTGAATGACACACATGGCTGGTCGGATTGGATCACAAGCCGTCCACCGGTGGTTCAAACTAATCTGTAAATGCACTTGGCACGATGAAAACAGCGTCACGTGGGCGCATTGTCTCAGGCGAAGGGTGAGTGTTTCATGCACGACCTTCACGTGTTCTCTAGGGGGGTGTGGGAGATTTGTTTTGGTGGTCATGAAATGAATATCCAGCACTTAACCCTTGATATTTTGTTGTAAATGGCCTCAGTAAAATTAATTCCTGACCTCCACCATCACGGTGCAATAACGAGAGACAAAGACATGTCATAGAAGCACATCGGGTCAACGTT
Organism: Carapus acus; assembly: GCA_900312935.1. NCBI lineage: Eukaryota > Metazoa > Chordata > Actinopteri > Ophidiiformes > Carapidae > Carapus > Carapus acus. Next base: position 13,736 of record OMPJ01017263.1, read on the forward strand.
TTGACCCCGCACCCTTTTTGGGGGACAGTACCAGACTGCGGACATGGTCGTTGGGTCCACTGCCACCATCCAAATAACCAGTAGTCACATGGGAGGCCGTTAGAGACCCATTAGACAGGGACGTGCTGAGTTCATTAACAAGTAATATGTGGAAGCCTCCTTTCCTGGAGATACAGTAGTTATTTTCTGATAAGTCCAAACACGACAGCAAGTCTGTGGGACTTGTTGTAGCAAACTAATCATAAAGATCCCCAGCAGCTGGTTGAACTCAACCGTGGCGCTAACCTTGCCTGAAATTGCCCACCCAATCGCACGGGCCAGGATATCGTCACGCCATTTTCTGTCATGATGCGATGATGGAGCCCAAGCAGGATCAATGACGGCGAGCGTTTGTGGAATCAGGCGCATTTCTGCTCCAGCCTGGAGAACTGGGGGTG